>JAJHUR010078492.1:0-22736 GCA_027495735.1 Lutjanus campechanus | reverse complement strand
CCAGCAACTCCTGTGTTCTCTGAGGTGAAATTACTGTTTTTGCAAAAGGAGTTTGATTACTTTGGACAGAGCGATATTTGGCTTAGATAAAGGCTGTTGGAAAAGGCTGTTAAACAACAAGATGGAGTGGTGAAAATATTCTAAATATAGTGTACACTTGAAGTAATAGTGATTTGTAATTCATTTAATATTGATAAGTACCTCATATAGCCCCACTTCAAAAAATCCAAACTATTCCTTTAAACTAAATTGTGCAATCATTATGGGTGATATTAGTCTTGAGCTTACCGTTGAGGCTGTGGAAGATGGGTCTATAGATGGTGGGGTGTACAAGTCTCTGGAGACATGTTGATCAGCACATTAATCTACTGCTTAAAGAAACACCAAATCACACTGTAGGTGGTGTACTGTATAAACAAGTGACAACCCAAGGCCAATCCATAAGTATAGATCTCCATTCCTAGAAACTGCCAGGCCACACTAGACAACAGAGTGAGTTGTTTGAGCCACGCCGCCGAGATTGTGTCTTCTTTATTATTTACGCTTAGTGGACAGCGGGATCGGATTTTCTAGGCCGGGTGTTCTTATCGCCTGTTGTGACTGAGTTACAGCTCTGGCCATTTCTCTTATTGAGACCCTGAACTCGGGATAACATAGCCAGTGCTTATACTGTAAGTTACAGCTCAGCCACACATAATAACACGCCCAAAATGATCCATTCTTAAACTTTAGTGCCATAATTGTTGACCTAAAGTTCACCTCCTGCTCCATTTGTTCATCTTTTCATGGTGTTGTCCTCAACTAAAAATTGACATTACTCGCTTTTTTTTATTAATAGAGCCTGTCACATCCTCTAATGAAATGGAAAAAGTATATTTGTATTTTGGGTACACAGGTCATGATGAAAGTTTGAGTCAATCCCCAGTCTAGCCAGAATGGATAAACAGACCACGAAGTATGCTTTTAGCCTTTGAAACAAGCCTGATCCTAAAATCACCTTCAACTGTCTGAAACCTGATCTTCGTGCACCCCCCACAACGTCAAGTTGAATACTGCTGCTTGACTGGGCTCAACAAATGAGACCCCCACTCTGTAGGTGGGATCTGTACTTTATCAGCTGAAATTAGTCTGTCAAGCACAGTATCTCTCTGGCACTAACAGAATGTAGGTTATATTTTCTTAAAGTCACTGCAAATACATAATAGCAATGTACATTCTTACTGTACTGTAGTCTTTGTGTAGATCTCCAATGACTTACATAAAAAGTTTGTTAGTCTAACTGTGGTCCAAATAATAAAAATAAACAGCATTTTAACATCATGTTGAAGCAGTGATGCTGGAAAGTACAAACCAAACCAAACATAAAGATTATAGAACAAATTAAACGTAATGCAAATTAAAGGGACAGTTCACCCCAAAATCAAGAGTACACATTTTCCTTCTTACCCATAGAGCTATTTATCCATCTAGAATAACTTGAGAAGGAAAAACTTCTGCAGGACTCTGGTGGAAAAAAACGACAAAAGAAAGTATTTTTATTCTACAGTTTTGTAGTACCCTTTTACAGGAGTATTCAAAATTGAATAAGAAACGTGTGTGGCTTGCTAATTACTTGAGCCTTAACTGAATAAAACCACATCTCTACCAATTCTCCTCCATAAGCACAAGAGAGAAAGCCGACATATTATTGCCTTATACAAAATAATGCATAGATCAATATTAATTTAATTAAATGATTATTAGCTGACTTTTTATAAATTACTATCAACTTAGTCAATGAAATCACTTATTTACTTCCATTTACATGAACTATTAAAGATATACAGACTGAGCTTTTTTTTAATCAAACTAAAACATATACAGTATAAACATGGCTCCCACACATGATGTGTTACTGGGTGTTGGTTATGCTCTCTGGTTGTGGTTTGTGCTCTCTACCATGATGGTGTACTGTTTGTTCAGCCTGACTTTTTAACACTAATAACAGGAGCTGAATTCAAAGCTAATACTTGAAAAACCTTTTCTTGATTTCCAGACCAGACACCCACACCAACACGCTTCTTGAAGAACTGCGAGGAGGTGGGATTGTTCAGTGAACTGGATTGCTCAATTGAGCAGGAGTTTTGCAAGGCCCAAGAAGAGGAGGACAGTAAACAGGTACTGCAGAGTCAAGAACAAAGCCTAAGGCTGAAAATAAACCTTGGTCAACCCAGAGCCACAGCTACCCGCAGGGGTTAGGTCAGGTGGTTATGAACTGTTATCAGGTACTATCATCAGTCATGTCATTTATAGCAGCCCACACTGTGAGCTTTTAATACTTTTAATATATTTAAAACGCCTACACCTCCTGTAACTGCACTCTGCTCACTTGTTAAAAAGCTGATCGCCCCAGGTATGCACACACCTCCAATATTTCTGCCATATTTTCCTCAAAAGTGAAGTCATTGCACATCCAGCTCTTGTAGTGTCCCAGACACCACACTCCCTGATCCCCATCAGTCTTGTTGACAGTGACAGACAGGGCTAGCAGGTGGAGATTTGTCACCCACCACAGGTGAGGAGAGCAGAGATCAGTTTCTCCACCTGTAACTTCAAACAGCTCTGCAGCCATCTCTCAGGGCAGGAGTCCTATTTCTTCCCAGATGTAAAAACAGACCCCTGAGACAACCTTTGTGGCAGCAGTGAAAGACTTGGCCAGACATTCTCGCATATGAGCAAAGTCGCAGAGCTTTGACATTTGACAAAAGACCTGATCATTTATGCATTATAAATTTGCTGCCCTGAGGCCCACGAGGGTTTCACCTGAAACACGGGTGCTAGTCAAATCACCACAAGACAGACTGCTTATCTAAT
The DNA here is from genome assembly GCA_027495735.1 of Lutjanus campechanus. Taxonomy (NCBI): domain Eukaryota; kingdom Metazoa; phylum Chordata; class Actinopteri; order Lutjaniformes; family Lutjanidae; genus Lutjanus; species Lutjanus campechanus. The sequence continues at coordinate 19,883 of JAJHUR010078492.1, read as the reverse complement.
GTCTGGAAAGATGTGCAGTGCACGCCGTAGCTAAGCTGTCGTCTGGGTGGTTTGGCTCTGCAGCTCGTCTGCGCTCAGGTCAGCCTCGTCTAGCCTCCCCAGCCTGTGTGGTTTATGATGGGAGGCTCTGCTAAGTCAGCAGGAGGCGAGTCAGAGCAAGACTCTCTGGGACTGTATAGCACAATAAGCAGAGGTAAGAAGCGAAAGCTTGAAACTTCAGGAAAACAACAATTGCCCAATATAAATGTGAAATAGTCACATATTCATTTAATATGAGAAGAAAAGAGAGTGATTTAGGTCATTAATAAACTTTTTAATTTCCCTAACTATGGTATATTTTAGAGTTAGTACTTCTTGTCAGGTAACATATTTCTAAAATGATATGGATGTATTCTCTTTGTTGTATTCATTGTCAGTGGCTGTTTCAGATTCGACTAAACACATATTGCTTCAACTTTCCGTTTGTTTTATGCCAGGATAGTAGAGCTGGACTTTGAAGTATATCGTTCTTTACATTACGGGGTTATTTTGGGATGTGTATGTGGTTACAAATAACAAAGGTAAAACCAACAAACTGTCCTGCTGAGCAAGTAACAATAAAGAAACCTGGTCTTCATTACACACTCTGTGTTTCCCGAACTCAACTCAGAAGAAGCCTGTAGATGATGGATTACATAGGTCCTCATTACCCATTCAAGCTGGGTGAACAGAGCCCAAGGCCAAACAGTTGTAATTGCTTGGGTCGTGCTGAAAATACAACTTGCTTGGAAGAAGGCTACACTCTTTATAGCTACAGAAACATCCTATCTTAAGTGTTACAATAGCACGAGTCTAAGATAGGATTTTTCCCAATTTGGTATTATAGAAACAAATCTTAACTAACTTTAGGAATCCAATCTTATCTTACTTCATCCTATCTCTCTGAGATTATGAAAACCTAAATACTCAATCCAACTTTGCTTATCAACTTTTATGTCTGTTACCTTGCAACTGACACTACTTTTTCTTTCAGAGCTAACCAGATTTGTTTTTTTCATTGAAACATACTGAAACATCGAAAGATACAAAAAAAATGGAGCAAAAACAATGATGGGCTATGATAGTAAAGACAGTCTGCACCGTATCCAGTATCCAATGTGTCAAAGCAACAAAAGAGCAGCCGTACAGATTAAACAAGTTAGCTAACACTACCATTAGCTGCTGTTAGTGAACACTACCCTGTTAGTTAATACTACCTTTAGCTAGTGTTAGTATGTTAGCTACTAATACAGGTGGAAAAGTGAAAGCTAAGACAGCTTAACAGTTATCCTAAAGTTTGGGGACTTTATTTAAGATATTAGGAAGTTAGGATGCTCATGTAATATACATTTTCTATCTTTAGTTAGAATAGGAACATTGGAATAGTAACTGTTAATCTGTAAGGGCCTTTTTCCTAAATCAGGCCCTAACCCTAATTACCATGGTTACCAAACAGTTAATATTTGCAAGTTAGGAATTTTCTATAATACAGCCCCAGATTACTAACCCCTGCATGCTTTTCTCTCTACTTCCTTGCTGCAGAACATCTCACTGCACGGCCAGGCAGGCCAAGGCCAGCACCAGCATTCCCACTCACGGATGGGCAACCATGATACCAGCATAGTGATCCAGCAGGCCCTGCCCTCTCCCCAGTCCAGCTCCGTCATCACTCAGGCTCCATCCACCAACAGACAAATCGGGTGAGTAGGCCAAAAAGATTTTCAGATTTGAGAAAGAGAAAGAATTTTTTTTGGTTTGTTTTTTCTTTGCATTTATTGCCGTTGTGTTGCAGAATTGAGTTTCTTCTTTGTGACCAAGTTATAGAGGCAATGTTAAGAACTGCTGACAGACAAAAAATGATCTGAGACGTGCTGATATCGGAGCGTATCCTCTCACCTCAAGCGCGTCCCTGTTATAGCGACAGCCTTAGGCTGGGCCTTGTCCCTTTGTGTCTGTGTTGATTGTCATCCCTCCGTAGTCTCTGAGGTAATGTCAGTGTTTTGTTACATTTGGAGCAGTGTGTGTGTGTATGTGTGGGGCCGGCGATTCATGTTTTTTGCTGTTCATTCAGTATTGTCCCACAGCAGAGAATGCTAAAGAGGGTCCCAGAGGACAAGATGAGGTCATTGTTGAAGCCTCAGCCGTGACTGCTTTTACAACGGTTTAGCGTTTCATGCACCAAAATAGTTCCTTTCACTGTAAGGGAATGTCAGCCACAACCTCAGAGCTCTGTTTCTCTGATACCTTTGCACTGCCATGCTTCAGGTATATAGTAACAACAGATATAGATCATATAGTTGCATATTAACAACAATCTGTGTTGTGCACTGCTTCATTATTTACTACAGTGTTTGTTGGTCAAGGAATATGCATACTCAGACTCAGACTCAGACTCAGTGGTTCCTGTAGTGAAGTTGTGTGATTTTTATAAACTCTACAAACATCATCTGTCTATTAGCTCTTTGATGGCGAAATCTCCCCCTCTACTTACCCTTTGTCTTTATATATCAGTAGAGTTGCATCTATTAGTCAATTAATCGATTAGTTGCCAACTATTGAATTAATCACCAACTATTTCGATAGTCAATTCATTTTTTGAGAAAAAAATCCAAATCCAAATTCTCCTCTTCTCTATTACCCCTCTATGAAAGTAAATTGAATATCTTTGAGTTGCAGACAATACAAGGCATTTGAGTACGTTATTTTGGGCTCTGAGAAATGGTGATCAGGATATTTCACTATTTTCTGACATTTTATGAACCAAACAACTAATCGATCAATTGAGAAAATGATCGACGGATTAAGCGGCACCGAAAATAATTGTTAGTTACACCCCTGGCATACACACTTTCTTCGTTATGTAGACGCTACACTGACCTCATTCCCTCCTTGTCCCTTAACCTCAGCCACCTTCAAACTTGTGCCAGGGCTTTGTTATTGTAAACCAGACCTGTGGCAAGCAAGTTAGACATTGAGATGGCTCGGTGTTATGCCTTCGCAGTGTCGAAGTTGTCCTGTGTAGACTTACAGCTTGAGGAGCTAGTGAATATTGGATGGGAGGCCCATCACTAAGCCTGACTGACACCCCGTCAGGCTCTTTGTCGAGGATGGGGTTGGAATTTCATCCCCTTGGAGGAGCAGCAATCACTGCCAGTAACAGAGACTCTGCTGGGCCTGCTTCACCTGAGTTTACCTGTCATTAAAAACTCACCACTTCACTTCTCTCCACAGTCCTTTATGATCACAAACCTCTTACTGATTTGTTGAGAGACTGGTGGTTTTACCACTTGTACACACACCCAGCACATCAGAGCTGGTATGCCATGTGGTGGTGATGCTCAACCACAGAAAGTCTCAGCTAAGAATCAGTCAGTATATTTTTTTCAGGGTTGATACCTAAAAATCTAAAAATTAAAATCTTGGTGTCAAAATTTAAAACCATTATCTGCTACTTTATACTGCCACTGTACTAATTTTTTTAATTAAAAAATTAAGTTACTCAGCAGTATATAAAATAGCTTAACTCAGTGGTTTCCAAACTTTTTCATGTCAACAACTGCTACAATATAGGCACATTAGACCACAGCCCCCCAATGTGGGAGGATTTTGTGTCATGGAATCCCCTCTGTGTATTTTTTTTAATCTTTAGGTCTGATGATAATCTTAATAGATGATATTAATAGTCAGTCAGTGATCAAACTAGGGCTGCTATAGATTACAATCAATCAAAACAGCCAATCCCATTTCTTACCTTGTTGCTCCAACTTCCAAAAAATGTGATAAAAGTTAAAATAGTTAATTCTTCCTTTTGCTGGGGACCCCCACATCCCACTGAAGGTTCCCTTTTGGTGTCTGGACTGAAAACCACTAGCCTGTTAAACAGTCAGATAGTGTTGTGGGCAGGAAGTTGAGCAAGTCTACAGAGTGGACTACAGACAGAGATAGGCAGCTGTATCAGAGCCAAAGTAGCACATTTAGCAAACAATTAATTGTATTGACAATCTGATAATAAATAACTATACGAATAATTGTAAAAATGCTGAATATCAGAGATTATTTTGGATAGTCCTCAAGCCCGAGCTTGTATGTGCTAAAACTGCAGAGGAGTCACTTGTTTACTAGGATGGTGGAATCCTGACACATGAACTGAATGAGTAGATTCACATAAGAGAACACTGATTTGGAAATGTTCACATCAGCAGGAAAATGGGTTGAGGAAACCCCTACACTGCTTCCACAGGAAACCATTAGGGCCAACCAGCACAGGGTCTCTCCACAGGAACTTCCTACTCACACAACAAGCTGGACACTTCACAAGCTAGCTGTGCTCTGACCAGACTGGGAGTTAGAGAGCCCACTGAAGGCCAGATCAGTGGTTCCCTATGACGTCTGTTGTCCTATTAACCCACCTCAACTGTAATCGCCAACATGCTTGGATTTCCCATGTCTTTGTGAAGAAAAGACAGTCACTTAAAATGCATTGTTTAGGGCTGCAAGTAACAATTATTGATTATTGTCGACTATTTTCTCAATTTTCTGGATTAATCAATTAGTTGTTTGGTCCATAAATGTCAGAAAATGGGGAAAATGTTAATTACTGTTTCCCAGAGTCCAAGGTGAGGTCCTCAAATGTCTTGTTTCGTCCACAACCAAAAGATGTTCAATTTACTGTCGGAGAGGAGTAAAGGAACCAGAAAAAAGATTCCTCCAGGTCCTTAAAAAGTCTTAAGAAGTTCAAAAGCCAATCAGTGAATAAATATATAATAATTAATTAATGAATTTTGGTCCTTAAAATGTCAGAAATATACTTAAATACATTAAAAATTAAAATACATTGACAGGTCTTAAAATTTGAGTGACAGGTCTTAAAAATTGATTTGATTATAAAGTTTCTTTCATAAAGCTGAATTAACTTCTGTCTCATTTTTAAATGTGCTTTGGGAAAATTTTGGCCATTACCACTGCAACCCACTCTGCTCCAACAACATTCTGGGACTCAGATTTTCCTTTATATTCTTTGTACTTTTTGCTGGTATGGATGTGAAATAGGTCTTAAATTGAATTAATAGTGGTCTTAAAAAAGTCTTAAAAAGACTGGCTGAATTTAACTTGTTTAAACCAGGAGAAACCCTGAAATAGTTGATAACTAATCAATTAATTGTCTAATCATTACAGCTCTATTCTTGTTCGTCCTCAATCTTGCTTTTAAATGTGTTTCTGGGAAAAGTGCATAAATTATTAACTGTGCAAATGTTTATGGCAAGTTTTACTCATAATAACCAGAAAGATCATTAAGAAACTGTTATCCTCGTCAAGAGTGGACTCGTTTGTGTATGTGATCATCACAGGCCTATAAAGCTTTTAATCTTGACACACTTTATGGAGCTCTGTGGTGAATATATCTGCGAATGAGACAAAATCACCAAACAAAATCAGCTTAATCTCGCGTCCATCTGCTTCCTTCGTTCTCGGCTCTGCTGAACGCACAGCGTGAGCATCCAATGAATTAGGATAACAAGTCATTTTCATTGCTCCACAATGTTTACTAAAGAGCTTTGAGGCTTGGAATCAATTAGGATTGGCTTTCCTCAAGTCCATTTACTTTAGGGTTGAGCTGGGCCTGCAGCTGTGAAACCTGAGGACCACGCTCCCTCTCTCTTTTTCTCTCTTTCCTTCTGCTCTGAGTCCCTAAACAAGGTCTTTGGGGAACTGAACTGACACAAACCAGTGTTAAAACCAGGCATAAGAAACAGCCAGCAGATCTTAATGTCACGGCTATCATTATCATACAAAGGGAAGCGGCGTCCAACAGATTTGAATGCTTTCTGCTTTTCAATTATAAACATCTGGTGCTGAGTTATGTCAGAGTTAAATGCGTTGGACATTACTAGTCAACCATGTGAGATACAACATTCTGTGGAAACCTCAACCTTTTGACTCGTAAGAGGAGATGTGCGGGTATGGGTGTGGGCACGAGGCATTAAAAATTACATTCTTTCATTCTGGCTCAGGAGAGGAATTCAGTCCAATTGTTTCCATTACAAAGCACAATCAACCTGAACGCAGCTGGGTTAACTGAGGATTGATTACAGTACAGATGTTGTAAAATATCTGATCACCAATTTATGATGATGTGGTATTGAAATACTTATCTCAATTTTGGATGTGTATAAAACAGGTGATTTTATTAAAAGGGGTTGCTTTTTTGATTGTTTAAAGGCGCAATATGTAAGTTCTGATATAGGGATCTCTCTTACATTAAAACAATAACCAATGGCAAAGGCAGCATTCAGCCCTAACAAAACCTTTGCTTTCAAACAACCACCATAGCTGATGGAAACCTGACACTACTCAAGCAAAAATCATGTCCATGGACGAGATAGTATGTTTAGTCACATTTGCCAGCTTCCTTGCTCACTCTCTGACTTATCCTACATAGCCTGTGTTTTCTCGAAAGTTATAGCAACTAGCAGCTAGCCAGCAATGGCTGTTACCTTGACTAAATTACAGATTTCACTGTGTTTGAACATTGTTAGGAATATTTAGAATAATGCAAGTACACAGCTCAGCAAAATATACAACATACATCTAGCCTTTTTAGACATTTTAATGTGGAAATGTTACATATTATAGCTTTAAATGAGTAATTCCTAAGACTGTGAATCTAAAGGTGCAATCCTCAAAACCACTTGCAATTTTGGTTTGTCACTATGTGAAAAGCAAGTATTTCTCAATACAGTGTTTTTCCTGGACTGTTTCAAAACCTCACAAAGTTTCTATTACTTTATTCTTCTGCAAATGTGATACAAACAATTTTGTTTATTCCAAAGTAATGCATTGTACTTATTTTGCGGTGTGACATTTGTATGCCGTGAGTCTTTATCACTGAATTAAAGGTGTCTTGTCGGTGATGTCCCACCCTGGCCATACTGTGTGCAACTTTGACGTTTGGCTGTCACATTACCGTGCAAAGCTCTGAAGGAAGTCACTTTGTGGTTTTGTTTCCCATGCTGCTTTAAATGCACAATATATTTCACACCTCAGAGCGACGAGCCTCTTGTACTCCTTGTGTTTTGCCTTTAAGGGAAGTAGCGCAAATAGCTGCTGGTCTGCATGCCTTTTGAACAGCAGGGTTTCATGCAAAGCTTGAGTGTAGGGTGACATATTTGCTGTGAACTTTTTTTCTCAAGAAGATTTGGTGATATGCTGATTAAATATTAAGGACCACTGTGTGAAAGATTTTGTGAGATAGTGATATCTACCAGTCTTGCTGTTTCAAAGAATCTTTTTCACAAAGCACATTTACTTCTTCTTGCTTAATATAGATCATATTTTATATCACATTGTATCAATCCAGCCAAATAATGCCTTGCAATTAAAAAAAAAAATTAATGGACACATCTTGAAAACAAATCAAATGCATGTGCAAATATTGCATTGTTTATTCATAGACGTAACTAAAAAGCTAAGCGCTTGAAGTACAAAACTAATGCATTACGTTGCTCATTACAACAAAAAAGTAATCAAAGTGGCACTAACACTGATGGTAACGTAGTGGTGCTAGGGCTATCAAGATATCAGATTTTTTTGTGATTATTGTAGCTAAATTAATTCACAATAACATATCATCAATATAGAAAATCTATAGCATCTGAAAAAAATCTTTCATTCAAATTCATCTCCAACTTTATTTATTGTGGGGGTTTTTTTCTATTTTTTTGGTTAATACATTATACTCAAAATACAAGTGTAAGAAGCTGGGGAGAGAGCTTGTAACTGTACAAAAAGTGCAGCTGCGCTTTATAAATAGTGAAAAGGCAACCAGGTGAACTGATAAACATAAGAGCCACAAGGTCTAACAATATTATCATATGTGATTATTAACATGTTATCAATATTTCATTCTTTAAACATCACAGTCGGCACCGGTATATCACAGCAGCCCTAAGTGGAGCTGATAGTTTCAATGATTTTGATTCCAGGATGCATTCCATATCACATTTTTATAGATTGCATAACACTTTTTTCCCATGCATGTGATAAAACAACTGTGCAGATTTCAACACCCATTGTGTCAGCGCCAGTGCAGAGAAAGTCTCCACACCTCTACAGAGAATTATGGGCATTCCACGGCCAAAGTTTGACCTCATGAACTCCACAATTTAAACAAAACTTCCTTTATTATTGTTTATGATTAAATTGCATTCAGAAGGTGGTGATAAGGAGGGAGGTCCGCCCTGAGTGCAGAAGCGCGGGACCTCTACAAAATGCCTGAGGTGCCCTCATGCTCTAACTTGACAAATGCCCTTCTCCACAGGCAAATATGGGCAATCATCTCAACAATGTAGGGCTAATGCACATATAGTGGTAGCAGGTAGAGAGAAGAGAACAAATAAACAAAGGTGCAGAATAACAAAGGTGTACAGTGCAATCAATTACTAAAAAGGAAGGAGAGAAAAGGAAAGAGAGAGAACGCAGGATGTACATCTGACCTGAATTAAGATGAGCTCATTGTGTACTGCAGTGGGTTTAATAGTGCGTTTGTAGAGGAACGCCCAGACTCTGTTCCCTCTCATTCCAGCGGGGCTGTGTCATCCCTGCCCCGGGGCCACCACACATGCAGGTTCCTGCACAAGCAACTCACACACAGGGACATGCCTCACAGCTCTGGGGAGCGCTGGGATCACAACGCGGGGAAGTGTGGAAAAGGGGGATCAGAGGTGGACAGAGGAGAGGAAGAAAGGGATCAGAGGTGGATGGAGGAGAGGAAGAGGGGGATAGGAGGTAGATGGAGGAGAGGAAATGAAGGATCAGGAGGGTGGAGGAGAGAGCGAATGAGGGGAGAGGCATCAGATGTGAGGACATGAGTTTTCTACTACGGTGGTGGCTAGTCGGGTGGAGGAGAGGATAAAAGATATGTCTGCACAAGGAAAGGAAAAGATAGATCATGTTTGGATGGAAGTATGGACGAAATGGGATCAGAAGAATGAAGGTGTGGGAAAAAGTGCACTGAGATTATGAAAGAAAAGTGAAGATGGAAAACTGAATGGGAGACAGAGGGATGACACAGGAATCAGGTGCCTGGATGAGAAGAAGAGAAGCTGGTAAAAAGGATAGTTTGGATTACTTGAAGTGGGGTTTTATGCTGTACCTATTGACAGTCAGTGTATTAGCTACAGTAGGTGCCAGTTGGACCCAGTCTGGGGAAGCAGACAGGGTCACCAGCAAGGAAGCTAAGCCATGTACTGTTGTTGAGTCAGCAACAAGCATTTTCTAAGTATTTTAGTCAGTTAAAAATGTCTACCTAAAAAACAATATCAGTTTAAGTGAACCCTATATTTAGAATATTTGCAGTGCTTTACTTTACCATCAGATAGTGTTCTCTGACAGGAAACTGCTTTCATATAAGCCAAATATTGCTCTCTCCAAACCAACCAACCTTGATAGGCAGATAAGAACAGTAGACACACACACACACACACACACACACACACACACACACACACACACACACACACACACACACACACACAGAGTAGTTGGTGTACCTCTGCCTCAATTGGTTAGAGTCTGTGTTATTGTGTGACTTGATAGTTTGGTGAATCCGAATTATCCTTTTAAAACACCAAAGCACAAACAGATCGACTCAGAGGTAGACCACTGTGGTCAGTGAGGTAAAATTGCTGTTTCCACCTGTGGAGTCTGGCTTGTTTGGAGAAAGCGATATTTGGCTGATATAACAGCAATTTCCTGTCAGAAAAGGCTGTCTGATGGCAAAGTAAAGCAGTGAAAATATTAATTAGGAAATAATTTATAGGAAAATAGCAAGCTGGAACCATAGATGGTATATTAAATAAGTTGAAATCCTATTTAATGTAAGATCTATGGTTGAAGCGAGTTGTTTTCCCCCAGCTCCTCCTTCCCAGACTTGAGGAAGCTCAGGCAGGCTACAAGAACACTGCAGGAGAGCTGTTGTCCTTCTCTGCTTTTCCAAGGGGGGGGGGGGCATTTACTGTAGGTAATACACTGATTAACCATAATTCCATGGAACCCCACTTCAGGTAATCCAAACTATGACTTGAAGGAAAGGAAGGAACAAACATGTTGATATGTAGTCAAGTTTAGTAGATGATGAGGGAGAAGAATGAATTATCATTTAAAGTGAAAGGGGCACTGCACGCCAAATGTTACAGCACCAGTCAGATGCTGCTAACAGATACCAGTTTTGCCTGAAAGAAGATGACACAGTTGCAACAGTTGTTGAAGATTTTTTTCTGATTAACTGGTGTTAGGAATGCACTGACATGCTTTCTACTTTCGTTGAAAATGAAAGACAACTCATCTTTGCTATCCTCAGCCAATGGCGTCCAATGAATCAAAACAATATATTTGGTGCATAAATACCGCAACACTCACGCTAATTTGCTCCAGAGTATCATCCACCATCGTTTCTCAACTGTGTCTTGGCATGGCTTAACTCAGCTTGAGGCTCCCTAATGTGAGGACACCCCATCCCAGTGAAGCACCCTCCCAGCATCCATCCCTCCACTAGGCCGCTAATAAAAGTCAGCTTGTGTCGTAACCCATTAGGGCTGATTTATTTGATCAGATTCGTATTATTTCCTCAGTCCAAACCCCATGGCACTCTCCTCCCACCAGTGATTAAAGGCAGTAAATCAGGGGCAGGTCCTGTGTAGTGTTTACTCAGAGAGCCAGGCAGCTGCAAGCTGTTTGAGGCCCTTGTTTCTCCCTCTGTTTACCCCTGTTCCCATGGCGACTGCACCACCGTCTCCCGAACGTCTGGAACTTGGCCCTGGGCTGTTTTGGTTACGTTCGAAAGTTTTTAGCTGCTGTGTCTACCCAGAGCTCGCAGAGTGACTTCACCCAACGAGGAGTGAGTGCAGCGATGTTGGATGAGGAGGGAAAGAGAGGGAAAAGCAAGAGGAGGAGAGGAGAGGAGGGAGGGACGAAATCTAGGGGTGGGCAGGCACAGGGTGGGGGGAGGGCGAAAAGCCAAGAGCATTACATCATTGCTGGAGCAGAGTCAGAAAGGGAAGGATATGAGTCAGTGGACTGACTGCACCTCTCTCTCCCTCTCCTGCTCCTCTTGGACGGCAGCCAGGCCCCTTGTGTTTAAGTCCCCCAGCACTTGAGTTTGAGTTGGGACTGTGGGGATTGGGACAGTAAAGCTTAGTGTGTGTGCAGACTGCAGGATTTGTAGGTAGATTTGTAGGCAAGCAAGTGCAGAGGGGCTTGAGTTGAGGTGTGGGCACCATGAGGGGTCCAGAAGAGAGTTATAGAGGATTACCGGGACAATGGACGGTTGTCAGTGCTGCTCCATCAGAGAGAAAAATAGCAGGATAACTTCAAGAAATAGACTGTGGAACAAGAGATAAAAAGAAAAAAAGGGACTCAGGGAGGGAAGAAGAAGAAGAAGGTCTAGCAGTGATGTCATGGTGGAGTGAAGGTGGGTGGGGGGTTGTGGTGGTGGTTGTTCTTGGGCGGGGATTGTGGAGGAGAGCTGGGCTGAGAGCAAGGCACTCAGTAATGTGAGAGTGCAGGGTCAGGACTGCAGAGTGTCTACCTGCTCTCCCCTGGGGCCCACAGCCCAGGCTATTATCAATCCCCTCAGTGGAGCCACAGCCTGTCATTATTCACTCACATACATACACGCACACACACACACACACACACACACATGTTCACACACAGTTTCATGAGCATTTACACACTGGCACATGCACTTATTCATACACCAACACTCTGAACATGAATCCACTAATCCACTGTGCAGTCTGGTGCTTAATGTTTCTTAGGCAAATAGATGTAAACACAGAGAGGAAAAGTGAACTAATAAGGCTAAACATGTTTCATAAGGCCTCAGTTAGAATGCTTTAATCATATGGATGATGGAAATCCATTTATGGTAATCAGAGCAGAGTAAAGAAAAAAGTTCTATTGAAAGCCTTTATTTAGCCAGGCATATTGGTTGAAAACTGGTCACTTGTTTCAACTTCACACAGTCTTTATTAAGTCAAAAATAGTAATAAAAAAAAAGAAAAAGAAAAAAAGGAACCGAAAGAACAATAATGGAAATGTCCACCACAAGTTCCCAGAACCTGACATGACATCTTCAAGTTGCTTATTTTTCTGATGCAATAGAAGGTCTAAGTCAAGTCAGTCAGTAGACAACCGTGGGACCTTACTTCGGAAAAAATAAAAAATGTTGTCAACAGCGATAGACACATTATTTTTTGATCCCATTTCAATGAATCACACATATGATGTTTGTCAATTTAAGATATAATTTTCCAAGTTGAGACAGTCACAGTTTGTTCAGAAAGTGTCGACCCAGGCATGATTTTCTCCCTCTAAAAGCTAATGTTAGCCGCTGAAGCTATGATGCCTGTGTGGGCCTAAGCTGTTGTTTCTTTTCACGGCTGATAAAAGCACCAAGATTCGCTGGATAAACCACTTCAGGTAAGATAACTGGGCAGTGAGATCACTGTTGATGACATATATTGTGGGAGACACGAGCTGTCGTTCACTAAGCAGTTTCAGACAAAGCTAAACTAAACTACGACAAACAAAACTAACAAAAACTGAGGCTTTATTGACTTGAAAAAATTTCTTTGTAATTGTTTGTAAACTGACAAACGTGTAATCTGTAGCACAGTTCAAATGGAATAAAAAAATAATTAATCTGTCGCCCTAGACTACTGTTCATATTTTTCCTAATTTAGGTCCCATCGGGGACACTGGAAGGGATGTGATTTAGGTTTTCCATTCATCATCATACAAGACAAACTAAAGCAGGAAATCTTTAGATTTGATAGGCCAGACCCAGAAAATTGGGGGGATTTTTCTTTAAAAATAGCCTAAAGGTGCAGTAAGTGATTCTAGAGAAAGATAGTTGATTATTGAGTCTTATTCCCAAGTTGACAAATTACAGATGTTTTGAATCGGTGGCATTGGACAACCAACAGTCAAGTCACTTATAGCCATTCTTACTTGGGGCAGTAAATACATGCTTACATACTTGTATGCAGCATTATACTTGTGAGTTCTACTTGGCCAGCTGAGCTTTTGTTAGTCAGGCTGTTGGTCTGCACATCAGGTCTTTTCTTTTTCAATAAGATGTTCAATTTGTGAGTTTGCATTAGCTAGCTGCTGGCTAACTAAATTTCAGGAGTAGAGCAGCTTCGTAGTAGGCATAGACCAGTCCAGGCCAACCCTGACAACTTACGATGAATATTTGATTGGCAGGCAAATTGAAAAGATGGGAATGTTAAAAGAGATTTTGATATGTTATATATCACCCTAAATTGTATTTCTTAACAATACGATTAATAATAATGGTGGAATAATGGTGGCCAGATTAGAAAATCATTGGGCTAGATTTTTGATAGTCTGAAAACAGAGCCAGGAGGAGGAGCAGAAGAGTTGTTTTCCAAAGACCACTTGCATAGCAATAATCATGTACACATCAATAAGTGAGTGGTGTTCATAAAAGAAAATGAATATGTTCTCCTAGCAAGTACAATGACAACATTCTTACATTCATTAATGGTGTCTCTTTATCTCCAGTCAGTATAAAATGTCTGTATTTATCAGCAGAGTCAGCATAAAGCTGAGTTGATCCCCACCAGAAGTGCTGTCAGATGTTAGTTTTGTTTTTCTTCCCATTGAACAGGCAGGTTGTGTTATGGTGTGTGTGTGGTGATGATGGACACAGTGTTTCTCCTCCTCCTGCTCTGCTGCAGGTGAGCATTGCTAACAGGCACAGCAGTGCAACCTGTGCAGGCTTCAAAGGAGCCTTTCTTCTCCTGAAAATGAGAGCCTGACCTGCAACAAAACAGCAACCTGCCTGTACTGTGTCCTGACCTCAACTCAAGCCCCTCTGGACCGTTACTGAGTGTCACAGGTGGCTGTGTGTTGGTGCATTTTATCGTCTTATCTCAAATAAAGACAGGCGTGAAAAACGGATTTTATCTTTTCACCAGAGCTGTTGCAGTCTGATTTGACTTTAATAATGACAATATCAGCTCCTTAGAACATGTGGTTGATCGATTGACTGACATTCAGAAGGTTTATTTTGTCATCATTAAAGGATCTGGCACACATTGGACATGAAATAGTTGGTTACAGTCACTTGCAGTTTCCATTTTTAAAACGTTTTTTCTCATTTTTTACACCTCAGCTTTGTGGTTGAAAAGATCAGACTTTCCATAAAAGTTGCTGTGGCAATCTGCCCAGGACCATGCAATGTTACTCAAGTGTGAATTAAATCAGCATCATTAATGAACCTTATATAGCATGCACACATGTTATGATGGTCTTGGACATAAATATGTGAGTATATGCATAATATACCAGGTAATACTGCTCAGAGTAACCGTATAATGCATTTAATATTTTTTTTATATCTTCTATTATGCAAATAGAAAAGAGATATGTTAAATAAATTACTTTTTTTGAAATGAAATAAGCCAATTTCAAGCTGTAGTGCTCAACATAAAGGATTGCCCACTTGCCTGGGGTAAGTAAAATGCCGTGCCGGCTTGTAAATCTAGCAACTAACTTGCCCAACCAGACACTTGGTAAAAAATATTTTAACTATTAAATTATTATTTACTAACTATTTTGATTATTGATTAATCATTTAAGTAATTTTTCAGGCAAAATGGCAGAAAATATGGAGATTTCACGCTTTTTTCTGTTTATTGTCCTCTTAAGCTAATCTAATCTTTGGGTTCTGGTCTGACAAAAAAAAAATACATTTCAAGACATCACCTTGGAATTTGAAACTCATGATGGACTTTTCTGACATTTTACAGACATTGCAGCCCCAGATTAAACATCACTATCAACTGCTAATAAATAGATTATAGCAAGTAGATTTCTGACCCCTGACCGATCAAGTAAGCAAAAACCATGACGTTGAACCCTGAGCCATTTAACATAGACGTCTATGTATTGTGTTGCCAAGACATCCATTTAAGTTAGCATGCTAACCAGCTAGCTTTAACCCGTCCTGTCTCATAATACCACATTGTACTTTAAGAGGATAGTGAGTCAGTGCAGCAGCCACTCTGCCCTCAGTCTGACAACACACAGAGTTGGTTTTCTTGGGTAACCCCCGCCTCAGGCCCCTGGAGCTGGGCGCTGACGTTCCACACCTCTCCTGTCCCAGCCTGAATCCACTGAGTCTTCGTCATTCCTGTATTTCCTGTTGTTAAACCGGTCTCCGTCAGTCTCTGTGGCTGTGCTCGGTTCCAGCTTAACTGATGATATACTGAACCTATTTGTTTGGAGTATGAAGCGAATAGCGAATCCTTTAAAGATATGTTTGCTCAGTTTTTTCCCTCTTGTTTGGGGCAAATAAATCTCCCCAGAAAATCAAATTCGACATCTACAGTGCAAAAAAGCCTCATGATGCAGTCATCATAGTGACTAAAAACCCAGTAAAACAGTTTCTGTACACCAAACCAACAGCGTGTCACTGCCACTGCCTCGTGACTGTTATTTCATCCTCTTGGACGCGGGCAGAGTCTGAACGCAGAAGGAAACTGTGTTGATGTAGTGCACAGCTACACTGCATACCTCATTGTACTTTCATGACTTTTCCCATGTGGAAATGTTTGGATTCGCAGTGTTGCTCAGATGTCATACGTGCTGTTAAATGAGTGTGATTGTGATAAATTGGGATGTTAGACAGGAATGACACACAGTCGGGATGGTAATGGTCCTGTGTGTGTGGAGCAATCTAAAATGTCTGGAGCGTAAATGCACATATTTAGGTCTGGAAAAATACAGGTATTTATTCAGGTGGGGGACCGTTTGCTCTTGTACACTCCCCCCACACACCATTTGGCCATCACTCCTTCACTGCTCACTATTACGGTAATCCAGGCTATGACGTGGTCAATTGATTACATTGACCTGTTGAACACAGCTAACCTAAATGCTTCTTGTTTGCACTAATTTCTAAATGCTCAAGGAAATGGAGCTTATTGACTGGCATCCATCCTGATGTTACTGATAACTGGAGAATTATTGATTTTCCTGATACTGATACACGTCAAGAATCGAGTGGTGATTAAATGCTGTTTTTTAGGATGGAATAGTTGCTGTGTGCATGTGGGCGTAGCTGCACCCTGCAGCTGGGAATCAGTGTTCTTACAAGCAGGGATTTGGTGGCAGTTGTATAAATGATGTCACCGTGTGCAGATGGAGTGGTCTGGCTGTTTGGATGGCTGCAGCTCTGAGCCAGTGACTCTGACAGGACTGCTGTCAGGAGTTTAAGCTTAGCCCAGGCCTCATCTGTACATGTGATTTATTGATGTGGCTGTGAGTGTGGATAGGACTGTTGGTCCGCACACGCTTTTGTGGTCACCGAGGGGGATTTTTTCCCACAGGGCTTCCACTGCTGTGGCAGTTTCTAAATGTGATTCTCGTCATGCGCATCTCATGTGGTTGTTATGACAAACATTATTCATTCATCATCACTATCATCGTTATTCATCCATTGTACTACATGAAGTTTGCGCTTGTTTAAAGTGCATCCAAAAAAACCCAAGATGCCTCAACTTTCAACTGCAGCATGAATACACAGACATGCTCTTTTTTCCATTCTGACTTTGTAGCCGCAGAAACATGTGGAAACTAAAAGTGAAAGAAGTCAGGGAAAATGTTTTCTCTGTAATAGCATCGACAAAAATAATTTCACACATTTAGTCATTTCATAAGATTTAATAACAGTCTTCTTTAATGATCTCACATTGTAGAATTGCAATCGTCCAGGGGTTCTCTGTAGTTTAATGCTCTTCAATAGTCTCTCGTCCAAATATGGTGCTGCAGCCAACAGGATCAGGTCCATCACAAACAAAATCCAGTATGACCCTCATAACTTTCTCTCTAACTCCATGAAAACTCAATATGACATCTGTGACAGGTACTTTTTCATGTTGTTTTTTATTGATAATCAATAGCACTTGGGAACTTAAGTCTTAAAGTCCAGATGAAACAGCACAGTATGTAGCCTCTGTATCGTGATATATTTTCAAGGAAAACAGAATAGGCACGTGGCACATAATGTTGGGAGGAGTTTGGTTTGAATTTTGGAAAGTTTGCATGTCATAACCAAACGTACCATGCTCTCGCTAGCTAGCTAACTAATGGACCTTAGCTCAGTGCTGCTAAAAGTTCAAATTGTTGTTGAATTTTGTCGGTTCCAGCCTATGTAACACATGTCATAATTTATTTTACAGGAAAAAAAACATGGTTCAGTTGTTTGTCAACTTCTATTTAAGTTGGTTAAAAGTAAAACAAAACATAACATACAAATTAACAATATGCAACACTTTATTTTAACCCTCGTGTCCATCTTCCCTTTACAACATTTACAAGCAGGAGCTAGACACTGAATGAATGGTTTATAACACACTGTACTTGGTTATAAGCAGATATAAGGGGTGTTTATCAATGTATTTGTCAACATTTATACAGTAATACCTCCTGTGGAGATAGATAATCAATGCTGAATTTATATTAATATTAATATTAAGACAGCTTTAACTGTGAAATATATCTTAATATTTTTTGATAAATATGAAATCTACAGGATTTCTTAATTATTTTTAGATTTATTAACAAAGTGTTATTTATAATTATTATATTTAACTGTCAGTCTTCTATCTATCCAGTGATGAAGGCTACAAGTTACAACTTTTTTGTTTGTTTGTCAAACTCACATTTCTGAGGTGAAGAACCAACCTTAAAGCTCAAAAATGTTTTTGTGAGTTTTACCACATTTGTAAATCTGACTGTGAATGATTTGTTTTTGTATAAAAAGTTGTTGGTGGTGGTAGGTAGGTTTGATTGTTGGGTTGTTATATATCATAAAGCAAAGAATGATGATATCAGTTTTTTTGAATCTTAAGGTCTCTGAATGTCTGTGTGTCTGTGTGTGTCTTTTCAGGCCTGTCCCCGGTTCTCTGTCCTCATTGCTGCACCTACGAAACAGACAGAGACAGCCTCTGCCAGCCTCCATGCCTGGAACTCTGCCAGACCCAACCATGCCTGGCTCCTCCGCTGTGCTGATGCCTGTGAGTACAACAACGGAGACGACACAGCACATCACTCACGGGTGCACTCACATACATGCTTGCTTGCTCATACATGACAACAGTGTAAATTTAGGCTTGGACCCAATCTATGCAAGTTTGGGATGTTTTCTGTCAACATTTAAAATGATATACCACATTTTTCCTGAAGAAATGAAGGATTCAACCTGTAGACTTTATTATAATTAAGCCAAAAAGATTTAGAGGACCCACATTGGGAAGCAAGGAATGATAACAACCTCCTCGTATCAGGATTCTAATGATACAACATGTGTTCTCATTGTAACATAAGACAGCCTGTGTTTATGGTGTGGAAAAAAAACCCTCCCATGTTTATTAAATTAAGAGCTAAGCGATTTTAGGGAAGATTGACGGTTCAGGAAAGGGGTGCAGGTTTGGGTGATATTTTTACACAAAACACACTTAGTGCAATTAAGGCTGTGTGTCAGGTTCTAGGCCTGAGTCTCTGTGGACGAGGAGCGGGGGCGGGGGTCAGGCACTGGGGGGTGGAGAAGGGACATTCCCCATGGAGACCAACACACCAACCAGAGTTCAGCAGCTGGGAGGCCACAACAGCAGCTCACACACACATATGCTTGCAGACGCTCATGCAAAAGTTCTTTCGGTACCACTTAACAATAAGATGATCCTTATAAACACATCCAAAACCTGAGAACACCTCAGCAGCTTTTTCACAGATTTTAAATGAATAGAGATGCTTCTTATAAAATTAAGAATGTTAACAGTTATTTATTTATGGATATGTTTGAATATGTCAAGGTGGTAATTGTTGGGAGATAAATTATTGTTATTATATAATTAATGTTTAATAGTTTCACAAGTTATTTTTTGCTCTCTTTTCTCCACATTTAACCTTACATTTTAGTAGTCATGTGTCCTGTGTTTTAAGCTAGTTGACTTTTCAAACAAATGTTCACACAGTTTTTAACTGTTGAAATAAAATCACCAATTTAAAGGTTTAACTCAAATCTATCAAATGTTTCTTTAGGTCCTGCTTGAAATAATTTTTGGTTGTTTTAATGTATTCAGTGTGCTTATTTCCGCTCAAATACAATCTAATACCTAAAATTAATATTGGTTATCACATCACAACCTTCTGCAGATTTTCATTCTGGATTACTGATGGGAAATTTAAAAAATCTGCAGATTTCATCTGGGCCTGTTTAGAAATTATTTAGAAATGGTTTCATTATTTGTGGCTTAGGTTGTAAACACTTTATAAATCATTAATAAACAAGTTATAACAACATTTTCATTCATCAATGTGCACTCACTATGTGGTGAGATCCAGTTACTGCTTACTACTTAATAATGAGTTACTAACATTTATAACTGGCATAAAGGAGTCTTATTATCAAGTGTAGAATAGTGCATGCTGAAAGTATCAAGGTAAATAATATATCCAAAGCCTGAATCTGGAAATTTGATATCTTAATATGTAAGACCCTAGTGTTCAACACTAAGTACTGTGGTTCAAGTAGTGAAGTGAAGCCGATATACGATCTATGGTTGAAGCTAAATGTTTCTTCTCGCCCCCTCTTTCTTAGATTCAAAACACAGGTTGCTTGCAGGCTGCAGGGACACTGAGCATGAGTGCAAGACAAGCACAATTTTATATTTTGACACTGACAAGCAAAACTGAAACAGAACTGAAAGTTGATCAGCAGTTTATAATTCTGTCTGTTTTCTGGCAATGTAAAGCATAGCCCAAACAAAAAC
>JAJHUR010078489.1:0-15176 GCA_027495735.1 Lutjanus campechanus | reverse complement strand
GCACACACACACACACACACACACACACACACACACACACACACACACACAAACTATGAAGTGCAATGATTTAAAAAGACTAAAGCTGCATATTAATGATATCACTTTTATAAAAGACATGTTTATATACGTTGACAGGGCTGGGAGGGTTATTTTTAAAATGTGCTCCAATACAATTACACATTGAAAAATGCTGTCAGTGACCTAATGCAAGTATCATAATATCAAAGTAATGAAGTAATGTAACTTGTTACTTCCCATTCATTTTGGATTACCTCTACCATTTTGGATTACCTAACTTTAGCTACACAGACCATTTGGTCTGTGTAGCTAAAGTTAGCAGTTGGTCTGTGTAAGATTAGCTGATTTCACTGACCAGAGTGAGACAGTTGTGTTGTGTTGTAATGTGTTCACACTGCACATGGTAGTATTAATCATTTAATTTAAAATGTATTTTAATATTGTTATACCTCTTTTTTGTTATCCTAATTACATAATCCCGTTTCATGTAACCCGTTACTCCCCAAACCTGTACATGGAGTTATGATGTTTACCATGTCCATAATCTTAGTTTAGCCCGTTAGCATGCTAAAATTTGGCATCAAAGTTACAGTTTATCCTGAAGTGAAAATAGTACCAAAGCTCGTATCAAACCATCCAGCAGTTTGATACAACCCACAAATGTTAACCTCATATTGGCTCTAGAGGAGAAGTCAGGGCAGCACCAAAGTCAGTGGGTTTCAAGCTCTTCCCTCCATTTCACAACAATCAGAGATATTTCTGTCTCGACCATTGCTATTGCATGGCTATAAACAGTTCTATAAAGATGATAAATTAACAAAGAAATATTGAAAAATGTAAGATTTTTCATTTGCTTTCATCTGTTGTCTTATTCACAAGTTAAGGACAAAGGTCTGAAGGGATGTGATGGTTTTCACACCCACCATGTTCATGTGAGCATCGTAGTGTGGTATGAGACCAAATTAGAATGGGAACTCTATGGGTCAAATATATCTCTAGTGAAGTGTATTTGTTGTGTGCAAATTACAAAGGATGATTTAGATACAGTGCAATTGTGTTTTTTTTAGGATAAGCTTAACTGGAAGAAACCTTTTTGCTTTATGAATTCCTGCTGAAGGCAAACAGATAATATTCCCTTACATCCCTCATACACTCCACAGCAGGTTGGGATTCACCGCTTTGCTCAAGGGCACTTGGAGGCAGTGGTGGTGGTGATGGAGGGCCAGGATGTAACACCAGGCGCATTATGTTCCCTGAAGTTTAAAATGTCACTTCAAAATGTCACATCAGATCTCGCCATCTGAGTCATTAGCGAGCATCGATGTTCCACATGAAAAAATTCAAGTCTGAAACTGAAATTTTGACGGCAGCAACATCTTTGGTGGCATTTCCACCATGTTACGCACTCATGCAGGAGCAGCAGGTCATTTCAGTCAGCCAATTCAAGTGGAGTCAGTTTATTTAGGTGAAGTACAGAATCGTGTTTGGTTTTCTAGGCTGAGATGTTGTCTCTCCCCGCAAGCAAAAGCAAACGCTAAAGATCAGCAGATTAGGAAAAAAAAAACCACATTAAATACAGAGCTGTGAAGTCTGCAGTGTGTGGGCTTATGGGTAAAAGTAATATGGACACATCTAAACCAAACGATCCACCTGATAATCAGCAGCAAGTACAGACCTCACAGCAGCAGGCAATTATTTACTCACACAAGAATCCACAGCTTGAAAGTGGTGTTGATAAGCAGCAGATGACTGTCAGTATACAGTATACAGTAGCCTAAGTGTAAATTTGGTGTATATGAGTGTAATTGCAGTGTAACCCATTGAGCAGATGCTCAAGAGTTTACTACACATGCAATCATAGTAATTGGAAAAGAAAGTAAGTTCACACAGCGTTTGAGAAGAAAAATAAATGCAACTTATCTTTTGTGTGACAAAAGCTATGATGTTTACATGGCTAAAAGCAATATACAATAAACACAAAGCAAGGTTTGTAGCAGAACCTCGGTCAAATTTCTCCTTTCCTGTTTCCTGTACTTAGATAAGTCATGTGCTAGACTCGTCTATATCGATAAGAAAACCTAATTTTGAAGATGTGTAAAAGATGTTGCTGGGGGACGTGACAGTTGGAAATCATTGTGTTCTCTTTCTACTTACGTTTACCACAACTTTTTTGGAATTTGAGCTGTATTAAAGGTACAAAAATGCAGCAGAAAGAAAGCAGAAAGTGAGTTTGAGGGCAAGTTGGGTCACAAGCAGCAAAGATCCCTGGCCAGACTCGAGCCAGGGATGTTTCAATTACAGGGTCAGCGTCCCAAACCGCTAGACCATCGGGGCATCCTACACATGTCAGCAGTGGGTCGTGCCAGGGATGGCAGCCAAAAAGCGGGAAAAGTCTTGAAAATTTTCCAAACCCTTCCAAAGTCCCTCTGAAACTACTGTCAGCGACGCGAATTACGTGAGTGCAATGATCGACATCTTTCCATGACATGGGTTTGGATGAGTGACAATCATCTGTTGATGTATTGATATCAAACTCCTCTTTCAAGAAACTTATCTCCCTAATCACCCTACTGAAAGCCTGCTCTGTCAGCCAGCCAGCATTTCCAACTCACATGCACCAAATCTCTGCTTGTTGATTTAAGAGGCTTCATAGAGAGGCAACATCTGTCTTCTGTGACCAGAATATTAGCTACATTTCATTATTTTCATCATCGATTGATCGGTCAGTTATTTTCTCAATTAATTGATTAGTTGTTTTTTCATAAAATGTCAGAACTGCCCAAGATGACATCCTCAAACGTCTTATATTGTCCACAACTCAAAATTTTTCAGTTTACTCACAGAGGGGAATAAAAAAAAACAGGAAATATTCCCCATTTAAGAAGGTGAAATCAGAGAATTTTTTATATTTTCTTTGAAAAAATGACTAAAAAGGACTAATCAATCAATTAATCTTGTCACAATTTTGTCTGTTGAAAAATAAGTTCAGACATGTGACGTACATCTGTGTGCCCCACATGTTGGATCTATTTTTCAAGTCTTTTCTGTAACCGTTATCGTTATTATTGATTAATGTGTTGATCATGTTCTAGAAAATGTCAGAAAACGGTGAAAAATGTTGATCACTGTGGTAAAGAAGTAAAGAAACCAGAAAATAATCACATTCAAGAAGCTGAAATCAGAGAATTTGGACTTTTTTTTCTTAAAAAAATGACTCAAAAACAATAAATCGATTCTCAGGATTCATGCAGATTAATTTAATAGTCAATTAAAAATAGATTAATCATTGCAGCTGTAAGTGTTTTATGTTTATTCTTAAGTTAATTAGTTTGAGGCCATAATAATGATTTGACAGCAGTATATCATTCTTTAGTTTTAAATTGTAATCTTACTAATAATCAACATTTTACTGAATGTATCTGTAATCTGATTATGTTTTTTTAAATCTGTAACTGTAATGGTATCCGGCTACCTTTTTTTGTATTCAGAATATGTAATCCTGTTACATGTAATCCGTTACGACCCAAGCCTGGCTGTGCAGATGATAACACGTTATTGGTTTATTTTGCTTGTTCAATAAAGATTTATTGGGAAAAAATGGCGCTGGGGTTTGGGGTGGGCTGCAGGGTGGTGGATGTGGGTTGGGGGTGAAAGGAAACACCGTGGTGTTGATCTCCTGGAATGCGGCATGCCAGAAAGCTGGCTCGACTGGCACCAAACCAAATGCCTTCGGCCCTCCTCCCCTCCCAACACCACCACCAACACCACTCTCACTCTCCCTCTTTTCTCTCCCTCTCATGAGTGTCATGTCCCCAGTCCAACTCCCCCCTTTCTCTCCTCTCTTCATTCCCTCTCTTTCTCTCTCTCTCTCTTCCACAACCCGTGAAACAGGAGAGCCGCCATCTCCGCTTCCTCCGACAGGATCAGCGATCACTCTGCCCAGGCCTCCGGACAGACGGCATTCCTTCCCCCTGCTGCTGCTGCTGTTGCTGGCCGGCTGTTGCAGCGGGCATCCAGAATAGATCTCTGACGTCCGCCCGGTTACTAGAATACACCAACGTCCCGAGAATCAAAGGAACACAGAGGATAGACACATGCGCACTCACAGGAGCATCATTTAAACGCTCAGATACAAAGGTCAATTCGAGAGATTCTGATACCTACGATATGTTGCTGTAATGTCAAAACAGAGTTGACGAAGTTCAAACCATCATGACAACATCACATTGAGTGGAAGCCATCAAATAGTCATGTCAGGCGTGCAAACTGAGTGCCAGGGAGGGGGGACTGTGGTCTAAATAGTGACCAGAATTTGACCTCATATGCTAATTGCGCATCAATACCATCAATACAAACAGCACCACAAACGCTGAACCTACAAAGCTGAGGTCGATTGTTGTAAACCGTACTGTACAAGAAAAGGTTACCAAAATCTATGGTTCAGATTGGTCCATTTTTGAGGCACACCTGCCGTGGCAATCAGTCAGGTATTTGGTTGGTCAGTCCACCACTTCAGCTCAGACTGAAATATCTCAACAACTACTGGATGGATTGGATCCAAGGTGCCCAGGGGATAAATCCTCACCCTCTGACATTTAGTGCCACTTGCAGGCAAGACATTTTTGTGCAAACATTTGTGGTTTCCAGACAAAGTAGCTAAATGTCTTTGGTGATCTGCTGACTTTTCCTGTCGCAGCATTGTGAGGGTGGCATCTGTGGTTTTGATTGAAATATCTTGAGGTACAGACAGATTCATGATCCTCAGAGGACGAATCCAACTGATTTTGCAATTGCTTAGCTTTTCATTCAAAGACGAAGGTATACTTTATTTATCCTTCTTGGGGAAATTATATGTTTGTACTCTAATGTTACTTGTACACACGGACCCAAACATACAAATGCACAAACCAGACATACACATGCATCAGTGAGGAGATATCAGAGAGAGGGGGGATTATCAGGCATAATCAGCCACTCCGAGGAGTAACAGGTTTGGTACCTTGCTCAAGGGAACCTCGGCAATGCTCATGAGGTTAAGTAGCACTTCGAGCTACCAATCCATCTGCACAAGATAGCAAATTGTGCGTTTTGCCAAGGTGCACACATGTCTTCAACACCTTTGTTAAAAATGTGTGTCTCTAAAATTTTTCTCACCAATAACAAATAAGGAATCATCATTATAACTATAAATTCTAATAAATCTCAATAGGCCTGCAAAGTGCACACGGGACAGGATCACAGCTGTCAGATCGTCTTTAACAGATCAGTCAGCAAGACAGCTGGAGCAACTGAAGTGTTTTTTTATGTCTGCATGTTTATTGGGATCCAGAGAAACAGGGAGCGAGGGTGGGAGGAGGAGATGAGGATGAGGAGAAAGAGAAGAAGGAGAAGGAGATGGAAGGAGTGTGGCGGCACTCGACTGCATCCGCGACCTCGAAGCTGCACCTCAATCCAGCTCAGGTGGGTGTTCAGCTGGATTGAGGCTTCACGGGGTCAGCTCACCTCTCTTCTCAACTGCACCATCCCTCTACCCAACTCCTCACTCCTCTTCCCCGCTCCTGCCCACCAGCTCCATCCTCAGGAGCTTCAGCCAGCAGACCTGTGTTATAATGTTGATGATGATAAAATGTAAAACACAAGTAATTTCAAGGTGCTTATACATAACCAGTTACATATCTGCATGACTTTTACAGTTTATTTATTTTATTACTTTTTGCAGGTGTTAACGTAACATAAACTATTTACACATGAAACCTGATTTGGTGGCATCCTGTCGACTCCACACATGGCGCGCTTTTGCACTTTCACTTCTGGAACCAGGAGGTCTGTCTCCACCTTTTCTTAAAGGTGATGAGAGCTGACTTTCTGTTTGGTTTATTGCATGTTTGGCCTAAACTCACCCATGATTTAATCAAGGCACTTGTGCACAGCTGATAGGGGTATCCTGCTGTGCACCAGGAGGGCATGGGGCAGGACAGGGCATGATACCCCTGCACCCCTGGTGCAAGACGACAAAGGTGGATTTGGACACTCCTTGAATAAATTAGAACCACTGCACCATGCGCTTTGAACTTATAAATATTATATTCAATTTCTACCCTATTCTGCCAAGAGAGCTCCATAAATCTTACACACTGGACCTTTGAATGTGTCACATTGCATTGTGGGATTGTTAGAAATTGGTGTGTATGTAGACACTACTTTTTAATTTCATTTAATGTGGGAATCTTTAAGGGTAAAACTGTGTATTGTGCATAAATTTCACACTCAGTTTGCTCATTCAGATAAAATCATGGAGGGTAAATATAGTGAGCCATGTAGTAAATATAGACACAGTCTTTGCAAAGAAGTAGAAATGCATCAGAAGAAGAAAAGATGTTATTGTTTTTATGATCAAACTTTTAAAAGGCTCTGGAGGAAACGGGGGAGGGGTTTGGCGGCGGATGGCACGGTTGTCACTTTTGCTGCCGTCCATGTGCATGATTCATGTTGACTGAAGCCCTGCGTTTGTCAGGGGAGGTGTCTGCAGTAAAAGTGCCACAGCCCTCCAGATTGACACTCATTAGTGAGGGGCTCCAAGGCAGAGGGGGGCCCGCAGGGGGCAAGAGGGCAGCAAGGAGGGCGAGAGGCCACATCCCACTAAAAATAAATGATTTCTAATGATTGATACAGATAGCAGTGGACTGATAGGGCCAGATGAATCAGAGGACTGAGGTGGTGGCGGTGGCAGGCAAGACCTCTGGTTGGCAAGTTGTTGTCAGCTGAAACGCCGCTTAAAGCCAGAATGTCCAGCTAAACGTGTCTGATCTGAGCCCTAACACACACATACATATAGGCTACACCACCTCAGTACCACTACACCTCCTCCTCCTCCTCTTCCTCCTGCACTTGTTGTGTTTGACCACCCCTAGCAGTGCCCCTCTGCCTCCTGCCACTCAAATACACACACTCACATTACACACATTGCACACAAATGCCAGCGCTCGCCCAGGAGCAAGTGAAACAAACAGGGGCCACCCACACACACACGCACACACACCTCGGTCTTAGCCTCTTGTGCTTTAACCCCTCTGCACTTTCCGTGGCTTCACATACCCCAGAACATCGTGTCCATCACTGTGTTTGTGCATTAAATCCGCGGCTCAGGTCATTCATCGCACATGTCTCGAGCTGCCAATCATTCAATCAATCCCGGCTTCATTACAGTGATTGTAATATCAAGGCCCCCAGCATCAAGCTCGCAGGATGTTGAGGAGCAAGGGGGCAGGATTATTTTAATACAACGTTCAGATCAGATTTTCTTCAAAAGTAATTTTCCGCTGCACCTTCTCAGGCGGTGTTCTTCAAAGAGTGAGTTAGGGCGCAAGAAGGGTCAAAAGTTTGAAGTGCACCTCGAACTGGGAGATAACAAAAATCTACCTCTAGTCTCTGAATTTATCTGCTTTCTCGATTAATTGATAGCGTTGGCGTGACCCGCTGTCATCTCAGTGTTTTTGAATTCCTACAGTCAGATCATCATGTAAATGCATTTTTCTCTACACTTTGGACTTTACCGTTTTTGTGTGCGCACAAATGAAAATCAAAGGGCTTAGAAATGACAGTGGAATAAGTGTGGGAGAGGAACAAAGGCCAGGAAGGCCACGTTCATTACCATGACCCAAAAAACAGAGGGGTGAGCTTGAGTCACAAATCTGACGACTTTAGACTCAACTTGAAAAAAATCTAAGTAGACTTGCAACTTGAACTTTAACACCAATAACTTGTGACCTACTTGGACTTGAGCCTTTTGACTTGAAACGACTTGATACCTTCCCTTAAGCCCAAACATTTAAAAGACTGTTATTTAAAAAGTGCGAATCCATGAATTTCCCTTCAGGTCTTCAATCAACTGACATCAACACTTTTCAGTCTCAGCAAGTCGATCAAGGAGAAATCTGTCATATATTTACTGTAATAAATCATAGAATTACCATGAAATGTTATCAGAAATGAAACATGTTAAGCTGAAATACTCCTTTCTCTGACAGTGTCCCTGTGAAATTTCTATTCCAGGCTGGAACGACTGTTTTCGTTTGCCCATTTTCCATTTATTAGAATTCAAACTAATGCTGAATATTCACTGAATAAGTAAGCATCTGTTTTTGAGTCATAAAAAAATCCCCGATTGTTATACTTATGACATTTAAATTGAGCAATATGTTAATGGAGTCTGGCAGGTAGTGAGTGAACTCCAACTCCAGAGTGTGTATTTTCAGAGCAGTGGGGCTTTTGTTTTTGAGATAACTAACTTAGCTTTACTTCAACAGACAAATGACAGTTATAAACGGCTGATTCAGTTTTCAGTGTAGGACTTAAGGTCACTTGTTAATGTCAGTTTATAATGTTGCACTTGTCTTGCACTCCTGCAGTGTTCCTGCAGCCTGCCTCAGCTTCCTTCAACCATATATCATATATTAAATAGGATTTCTTTCTATTTAATATACGGTCCAAGGCTCCAACTCGCTAAGTGGACTGCAGGACTCATTTTGCGCACAAAATTGCTGCATATTGCTCCTTAAAAATGTCTTGTATGCTAGCAGCATGGCTGATGGAAAGTTTAGTAGGTCTGCCAAAGTTTCATTCAGCTAATTTGGTCCAGACTGAAATATCTCAACAAGTGTTGGATGACCACAAAGTTTTATACAGACATCCGTCCACAAAGTAGAGGAAATGAGCTAATGAAGCTGTTGCTGGGACACTCTAGTAAGATGTAGAGGAGGACCGCCTGGTTGAGTGAGAGTGGGTCAGTGAAAACTCATCAGGACTCCCTCTCTGACAGACCACTGTCAGCTCTCTCAGCAGGGTTGGATCGCAGTGACCCCGGCCCCTCCAGTCCCCTCTGAGCCAAACTCGGCTGTCCACAGGAGGAAAAACAAAAATGATGATGGAGGTTTGAGAACACTGGGTGCATCGTTGCATCATCTTTTCTCTGCTTCTCCCCTCTCGGGTGAAGCACTCTCTTCCAACAGCGTTTCTTCATGGCAGCGACTAAATATAACAAGGACCTGGCAGAGGTGTCAGAGGTAGAGAGGGGGAAAATGGGCCAAGGCAAGGAAATATGTGGGTCAATGTGACTGCAAGGACGACAAGTGGCTGCTTTGATAATCTGAAGCTAAAATGTGGAAACTCACCTGCTTAATCGGGGTCAGTTTCACAAAAGTCAGCAGAAAAAATACTTTTTTCACTTCAGGAAATGTGACGAAATGCACCAAATATTTCACTGTCAGAGTTCAGCATCTCATATTTCTGCTGGTTTCTCATGAACATCCTCCAAATTCCGACAGTCAAGTTTCAGTACCTTCAAGGGTGATAAAGCCATTTCTCAAGCGTCAGTATGGTGATACAACAGAAACCATGTAGGTGCCCTGAATCTGCATAAGAGTCAATCAATGATTAAACAAACAGACGGTGCCTTTGACTGGATAGGTGACACGAATCCATGGAAATCCTTGGCTGAGTTGACAGCACCTGACACCTGGTCCAGCAGGATTTATAGTCTGATAATTAGGCATTAGAAGAAGTGCCTATTCAGAGAGGCAGCTGATGTACAGCTGCCGCTCCGGATAAACAAAGACAACAGAGCTTGTTACCGAAGGAAAAACATGCTGTACTTCTCCATGCTCTAAATAACTTTATTAAGTTAGCTGAGCATCATAAAATAAACAACATTACCTGCTTTGGATGGTGGTCGGCTCAGCCCCCTGTTTGGAGAAGCAGAGACCACAGCTAAGCAATGTACTACTGTGGACAGGGTCAGCAGCAAAACATATCTTAGCCACCTTAAAAAAGAAAGAAAAGAAGAAGAAGCTGCTATTAAACTATCAAATTCTCTATTTTTGTCCGTGGCTTTTCTTTTTTTGGATTCAGCATCCAGTCTCAAGACGCTCACAAAATTTTGAGGAAAAGATCCTGACCCATAAACATTTTAGTTGACAAAATATGGCAAATGGTAAAATGGACAGCATTTGAAAATTAAAAACATAATGTTAAAGAGCTAACATTATTCAGTTCCATATAATTTTTTGTTGAAGCCACAGCAAGCCAGTGGAGAGGGGCAAAAGAGGTTGCAGACCTCTGCTCCAAACCAACCAGACTCCATTGGCAAAATCAGTCATTTAACCTTGCAGAACACAAGAGTTGCTGATCTACCGTTTCCTTGTTCAGTTAGTTTGTTTTTGTTATTGTGGGACTTTTATGTTTTAAAACAAACACCAGTGTGACACCTGTGTTCTGCAAGGTAAAATTACCGCTTTTGCAAAAGGACTCTGGTTGTGCCAGAGAGAGCGATATTTGGCTTATGTACAGTAATGACAGTTGCTCACCAGAAAAGGCTGTTTGACGGCAAAGTAAAGTGGTGAAAATATTCTAAGTACACTCAAACTCCACTTAAAAAAGGAAGAAATATTCCTCTGAATAGTTAAGGTCCATTTAACTATTCAGAGGAATATTTCTTCCCTTTTTCAAGTGTCTAAAATACATTTTGCTACTGAACCCTGTCCACTGCAGGACATTGTTCAGCTTCCATGCTGGTACTCCTGTCTGCTTCTCCAAATTGGGGGTGTGTCACCCAGAATCTACTGTGGGTAATACTACCCAAATAACCCCATTTCAAATAATCTGAACCACCCCTCTGACTCTTCAGTCACCTGCTTTCTTTCATAAACTCTCCCACATTTAAACTGATTCATCGAATGCTTCCATTTGGTTGAGTTCTGCACAAAATCATGGACACATTCGGTCCCGCCTCCATATTCTCTCTCTTACTCACATGAAAACATATGATCAGAACCTGGCAACAGGCCAGCTACATACTCTCAGCCACCGGCCAATCGAAACACGACCGCACAACCACAACCACTCATTCACAATTTCAGTCTTACGCACAAAATGTCTCCATGAGGCAAGTAACCCTGAGTTCCATAAAGCTCTTTGTGGTTCTATAGGCTTCGTACGTGGTTGTAATTAAATCCCCAACAGTAGCTGCAGCTCCCCCTGCACCAGCTGACCCTGATAGTAGCACTTAGTATAGCAGGGTCAGCTTGAACCTGACAAGGGTGATGATTTCTTAATGTAGTCAAAGGGCACGGCAAGTGGACGGCGGCTGAGGTGGGGAGTCTGTCTGCATATGAGGTGGGTGTGGGGTAGCGGGAGCGGGGGGTGTTGGGAGGTATGGTGCCTGTAGGGGAAGCCTGGCAATGTTTTGGAGGTGTGTGGGAGGTCGGGGGGTGATCTGCGTTCATGGAGCAGGGCAGAGGAATGTATGTAAGTGCACAGCTGCCCTGTTTTGTCATAGCTGTGCACTGTGCTGTCTGTCTGAGTAACATAAAGCTGCCAGTGTTGTGTGTTCATGTGCAGGACCTCCCATGGATCAGCGGGCCCCAGATGCACAGCCCAGCATGAATGTACCTACATTAGAGCACCAGTTAATACGGCTACGGCTGGGCTTGAAAGCAACACCGGCCATCAGTCAAATCCAAGTTTATTTAAGTTATGGCTCATGAGTCAAATCTATTATGTGCTTACGGTGAAACCTATATATACTTCCCCTGTGCACCTCTTTTTTCTGGGTGTGTAGTTTAGGCTCAAATTATCACAGTAATGAAGGAAAAATTTTTACAAATTTTATGCATTACATTACTCACTTGTTTCATCCGTTTTCTTCCACTTATCTGGGGTCAGGTCATGGTGGCAGCAATGCTTTCCAGCTCCTCCTGGGGATCCCGAGGCGTTCCCATGGATGTGCCCAGAAAACCTCTTCTTCCAGGAGGCATCCTAATCAAATGCCTGAACCACCTCAGCTGGTTCCTCTCGGCACAAAGGAGCAGTGGCTCCACTCCGAGGTCCCTCTGGATGTCTGAGCTCCTCACCCTCTCTAAGGCTGAGCCCAGTCAGTCTACACAAGAAACTAATTTTTGACGCTTGTATCCATCTCATTCTTTCAGTCACTAACCAAAGATCATGACCACAGGTGAGGGTCACTCATGAATGAGACCCTGAGATAGTTAAACCTCCTTCTCTACACTTAAACACCAGTTTACCAGACAGGGAGGGTCTAATGAAAGGGTTGCATTATGTTACGTGTAGGATCCTGGTGTTTTTGGAGCTTGATCCATATCAGGAACTAACATTTGGGACACCTCCTCCTCTGCTGCTTTCTCTTTGACCATTTTTATTTGTGAATTCCCCAACTTGTCATTCTAAATCACTGGACAACCCTGAAACTTTAACACTATACCTCATCTATTACAAGTAGATGAACAAATACTTGTGTATAAAAGTAAAAAGTAGCCCTCTAGAGCACATTTCTACCACCTGTTTCTGTGCAAGACAAACTGAATCTCCCCTTTTCTCAGTCGAGGCTCCCTTGACTGTTTAATCTTGTCACGTTTGTCGTGCACGACCGGCACTGATTAAAACACCAAGAAATTGTCTTTCCAATGTGTTATTGTTCCATCCATTTCAGTTGAAGTCAGTCTTGATGTTGGGAAGGCAGCACAGAATGATGCAATCCAAAAGAAGATCAAGATTCCCCTTGAAAGCATTAAAACTAAAGTTACAAGTGTGTTTTGAAAATATAAGGAGTAGAAAGTACAGATATTTGAGATAAAATGTAAGGAGAAAAAGTAAAGATCTACTATCATATTTATTTTGCACAGTGAATATGCATTATGAAAGCACTGGTAATTTGGAAAACATTTGGAAAAGCTGATATACTGAAAATGGTTCTTCTGAGAAATTTGCAAGCTGACAGAAACACTAGTGCAAGGTTTCTTTCAGTCGGTTTAAAACTAGCTAATCAGGTTTTCAGGAAAACTTAGAGATTAATTTAAATGCCTGAAAGTCATAGTGAGAGTTCTGACACATGCCCCAGTCTGTGATCAGTGATCAGTGTGTTGCACCGAAATGCCACATCATGAGTCAGACGTGTGCAAACCCAGCTACCGCTGTAGAAAATGTAGCTGATGTAAGTTTGGGATGGTAGTGCATCAATCACAGATTAGTTTTAGCTTCAGTTTTAATACTGTATCTGGTTGACTAAACGATGACCTCAAGATGATATCACAAAACAACATGTTGCAGACTTGGAAAGTGACCGAAGTAACATAACACAAGAGAGAAATGCATGTCTAACAGCCACACAGAGCTTCCTGTGAGATAATCAATCATGATATGTTGATCACGGGTGTCAAAAGCAGCATTAAAGGGATAGTTCAGATGTTTCACCGAGGAACTACTTTCTTTCTGCAGCAGAAGCTACCGGAACTACTTTCTTTTCTGCAAGAAAAAACTGCTCACAGCAAGGTCTGTGGATTATCTTGAGTAACCGGGCCATGATTTTTGGAAAGAGACACTGGTTTTGAATAATTTAAATGTATTCTTTTTTGGTGCTTTGAGCACCACAATCTGATTGCCACTTAGTCCCATTGTATTGGAGAAAAGGCAGACATCTTGACAGCTGATATCTCTGAAAACTCTGCAACTCACACCAAAACAATCTAGATGGATAAATAGCAAGACAGGCCAGGGGAAAAATATGTATTTTTGATTTAAGGGTGAACTCTCCCTTTAAGGAAGTCAATTGAAACTAATTTCTTACTCTCACAAGTCTATATTTAGTTTACAAATTGACCATTTTGAGTAACAAAAATCAGAAACCCTTGTGATACACTGAAAGCATCTGCTGTTATAGTATATGGCAAGCCACTCTCTCTCATTTTACCTTGCAGAACACAGGAGTTACTGGTCTACCGCTGCAAGATAAAGCAGTGAAAATATTCCAAATATAGCGTACACTGTTTTTTTAGATGCGCCCTCTCTGCTGTTGTCCCTGCCCATAGCTTTCATGCTTGTATTCCGGTCTGCTTCTCCAAACTGGGGGGCATGCTGATAAGTACCTCACACAACCCCATTTCAAAAATCTGAACTTTCTCTCCACATAATCGGCTCTAGCAAACCAAAATTTAAAATTCAACCAGTTGACATGAGCTCAAAGTATTGACCTCCAAAAAACCAAGCTAATTAAAAGGATATCGGGTTGTGGCAGGTTTTAGATGTTTGATATTTTCAGACTGAGAGGTCACTGTGGAGCGTCAGCGCCTGAGAGCTGCCGCTTGTTGCCTTAAGCTTATACTCGCCCTCTCTGTGTTTATAGGGGTTAGCGAGGGTTCATAGGCCAACAAGAGAGCGCACACTGTCCCATTACTCTCCCACCACAACACTTCCCTCTCTTAAACAAGCTCTGGGAGAAAGTGGCAAATGTCTGGGGGTGTCACACCACAACATGTGCCAATGGAGACGTCTGTGACCTCCACTGAGGATCAGGGAGCTGGAGCTTTTTATCACATTTTTACAAAATACTCCCGAGGTGGGGAATAACGAAGTAAAAATACTTTGTTACTGTACTTTGGTAGAGTGTTCAGGTAACTGTGCTTTGCTTTGTTTTTCTGACAACTTTTTACTTTTACTTCCTACATTTCTCCCTACTTGTTACTTAAGTTTTAATACATTTAGAGTTATTGATTGTTTTTATTTTGCATCATTGTGTGTGTGTTTTCCCAACATCAAGACTGATTTCAGCCTTAATGGATGAACCGATAAGACATTGAAAAGTTGATTCCTTGAAGTATCCATCATGCATGACAGATTTAACAAGACAAAAATGATGTAAATTATGTCACAAGATTAAAAGGTACAACAAGACAAAAGACATAACAAGACAAAAATAACGGAAATGACGTAACAAGACAAAACTTACTTAAAACTTACTTTTATACTTTGAGTATATTTTAGGGTCTATACTTTTTCACTTTTACTTGAGTAAAGGAGCTGAATCACTACGTCTTTCACTCGTCTTTTTCTTTTTACACAAATATCTGTAATTTTACTTGTGTAAAGAATGTGTTTGCCACCTCTGAAATACCCCCAAAAGCTCACATAAGAAAATAAAGCTGCAGAGCCTTACTTGAACTTACATAAAAATTTTACACTTGCATCCTGTTTACATGTTTGTTTGTTTTTTCAGTCAGCGCCGATGAGCGAGGAACACTTTCCGAAAACACGGCTTAATGTTCTTTATGTTGGATTGTCATCTGAGACCCGAGAGTACAGCTGCAGGT
>JAJHUR010078488.1:0-10125 GCA_027495735.1 Lutjanus campechanus | reverse complement strand
GTTTGCGAACGACACATCACTACTTTCCTTGAGGATGCTCAGATGATCTTGTAATTTCTTTGTACCAATTCTAACTTTGGCACGCCCTCAGTTTGGACTTGCTGGTCTACCACTGCCTCGATCTGTGAGTTAGTTTGTGTTACTGTGTGACTTTGGCATTTTAAGGGGTTAGTTCGGATTTGCCAAAGTCACACAATAACACAAACTAACTAACCGATCGTAGCAGCGGTAGACCAACAACTTCCATATTCTGTGAAGTAAAATGACTGATTTTGCCAGTGGAGGCTGGTTGAATAAGAGAGAGCAATATTTGGCAATTTCCCGTCAGAAATGGCTGTATGACGGCAAGGTAAAACGGTGAAAATATTCTAAATATAGTGTTCACCTAAACTGATATTGATATTTTACAAGCCCTATTTCCAAAAAAGTTGGGTTAGTTATGTAAAACTCAAATAAAATCATAATGCAAATGATTTGCAATTCCTTTTTGACCTGTATCCAGTTGAATAGAGTACAAAGACAAAATATTCAACGTTCAAACTGATTAATTATATTATTTTTTGTCAATTTTGCAACAAATTCCAAAAAGGTTGGGTCAGGGGCATGTTTACCACTGTGTTACATCACATTTTCCTTTAATAACACTCAGTAAGTTTTTGGGAACTGAGGACATTAATTGTTGAGGGTTTGCAAGTGAAATTCTTTCCCATTCTTACTTGATACGACTTCAGGTGCTCAACAGTCAGGGGTCTGTATTGTTGTATTTTGTGCCTCATATGCACCACACATTTTCAATCAGAGAAAAGTCTGGGCTTCTGGCAGGTCAGTCTAGTAGCTGAGCTCTTTTACCATCATGCCATGCTGTTGTAACACATGCAGAATGTGTCTTGGCATTGTCTTGCTGACATAAGCAGGGACGTCTCTGAAAAAAGACATTGTGGCAGCCTATGTAGCCCCAAAAGCTGTAATAAACTTCATACAACCCCACATCAAAATGTGTTATGTTTGTGTCACAGAGGAGCACACAGACACACAGATGTAAGGCTATGACAAAAAGACTCCAGATGATGCAAACTGCCTTGAAACTGTTAAACTTTTTGTAACTCTCCAAATAGCATCTTTGTTAGTTGCTGTGCAGTTGTAACTGTTGTACAGTAAATGTCATGTATACAACACATGTATGTGTCTTTCTGTGCATCTATCCTGTACATATGCACTTATACGTCCCAACAAACATGCATGGCTATATGGTTCATGTGTGTTTTGTATTCTTGGGCTGTTTGTTCTGTATATGTAGATTATGGGATGTGGGATGACTTTAAAACACAACTAGTTCATAAACTGCAGTTCCGTCCGTCCAGGTGGGTGACTGTTTGATGAATACTTAATGAGGTCTGAAGTGGAATAAGATTTCATTCATTAAATGAGAATCAAGATCCTATTCAACTGCTGGGAAGTGGAGCATAAAGCAATGAGCTGGCTATATTGACTTGCGGTGCATAATTAATTCGTTCAACACAACAAAGAATGTTAGTCAACTATGTGATTTGCATTGCTGTCAGAAGATTTATTCTCCCATTTCTGGCTTACAGCAGGGTATTTTTTCCTGTAAAATAAATAAAAATCTCATTTGGGATTTTTAGAGGGTTTTGTAAGTTTATAGTTAAGTCAAATTACCTTAAACATACTACAAGGAGATTAAACTGGTTGTGAAACAGTCTCAGTTTAATACTGACTACATGACCTAAATGAACACTGTAAAATCTTTATTGTCAACTGGCAACAATTATCCAGTAGTTGCTTTAGGGTATATTTCACACAACATTAAAATTATTGCACTAACTAACTAGTTGCAGCAGTTTTTAGTATACTATAAAATGAAGCACAGTATTATATTGTTGCTGTGATTTTATTTACAATACTATTAAACTGCTGATATAAAAAAAAAAAAGAAAGGACAGAAGACTTAAAGGACCAGTGTGTAGGATTTAGTACCATCTAGTGGCGAAATTGCAGATTGCGACCAACTTGCCTGCCAAGTAACCAATGGTTACCATGAAACCCGTGGAAGAGTACAAAAGGCCGTACCTAAAGTCAGTGTTTAGTTTGTCCGTAGACTGTAGAAACATGGCAGTTCAACATGGCGGACTCTGTGAAAAAGGATACTCAGTCTAGATTAAAAAAGAACCCTGCACATTCTAAGATAACAAATAACACCAATGCTTATTTTCATGTGACTATACACTACTGAAAATATTCCATTTGCCAATCTCTTAACCTTTAAAACTACTATGACTTTTTAACTGGTTATGAAATCGTCTCACTTTAATACTGATGCCTCTATATGACCTACATGACAACAATGAGATGATCACCTATTTCTGTTGCTGTTCTTAAAAACCTGCCACCCGACAGGATTCTGCCTGAAATCAGATGAAACTAACCTGTATTTACATTTTCCCACAGGAGGTTACAATGAGTAGCACGTTGGCCAGAAGAGCAGGAGTAATTTTTAGTGGATTTTATTTATGACATTACATTTTGTGGTTATTACAGTGGAAACACTAATGAAGCTCAGCGTATGTTCAACAGGAGGACTATCTTTACACCTCATTCATTCACTGCTCTCTCTTACTGTCTTTCCTGCTTATTCTCAATCAGCTGATTATGGGTGTTCACTTGTCAGTTACCCAATCAGATGTAGCCGCTGTCCCCATCCATCATTCATATCATTGCAGACATACTTTAAAATCTGTTCCCCTCTCTGCTGTCGTCAGATATCATTTCAGTGCGAAATCATTGCGACTCCCCTCCACCCTGTTCACCTCCAGTTCTTCATATCCAGGGCCCAGGGTTGAGCTCAGTATATTAATAACCCACTAATTAAATGTAAATAAAGCCAGTAATTTTAGCGGGTCAAACGACAATAATGGGCCATGGTATGGTGGTTAACAATAATAGACACGCTGTGCCACAGGTTGGAATCCTGAAGATGTTCTTTGTCCCACAAAATGGTCCACAGGGGCCTCAAAAACAACACAATGTGAAAGTTCCTTGTATACGTTTTAATGTAAAGCAAAGGAATTTTAAAATATAACAGATTTTCCATGGACTGAACAGAATCTGTGGCTGTTAATTCCTCATAATATTTATTGTATTGCACATAAGTGTTTCCAAGCCACAGTATAAAGATGTGTGAAAATGGCACAATCTCTTTTACGAGCATAGAAAAATAGGCCCATACTCTTCAAACAGAATGGTGTTTATGTTTTTGTCTGGAAAAGTTTTATGTATAAAACTGCCTGTAAAGCAAAAATGACAGTTGTTTCTTTGGCGGAGAGAAGCTTAACTGCAGATGGAGATGCGTTGCTATGCAACTGGGATTTCAAAAGTACTTGCTGCGCCAGGGTCACATTTCAATGTCTGTCTCCTCCAGCTTGGCAGGAACTGATGACTGCTAATAAAGCTATTTTTAAAGCGTCTCATTTGCAACCCTCCAAATGTGAATATTCTATATAGTGTGTATAATGTGGTGAGACTGTGTACTGCTCCAGGAAATAGAACCGCCTTTTCTCCCTGGTTCATTTCTTGCACTTCTCAATCATATTTTATTATTCCAGGGACATACAGTGTAGTGGCACTGTACAC
The DNA here is from genome assembly GCA_027495735.1 of Lutjanus campechanus. Lineage (NCBI taxonomy): Eukaryota > Metazoa > Chordata > Actinopteri > Lutjaniformes > Lutjanidae > Lutjanus > Lutjanus campechanus. Next base: position 6,477 of record JAJHUR010078488.1, on the reverse strand, counting down.
ATTCATATTGCTGTTATTGAACGCTACCAATAATGTTGGCAGTCTGGGAATTTAAGGTTAATAAAATGTTTTGCTTGTCAGTACTAAAGGATAATAGTTAAATAAATGAAAATGTAGAATGCGATGAGGATAAAAAAGGCTTAAAATCCTCTAACACTGTTTTTGAATGTCACATTATTGATTTATCATGTTATCTTTAAAAATATTTCCATCCTCTAACCCCCTCTACTACTAAGTGCAGTTCATTTTTTCCCACAGACCGCCCCAGCTCCTACTGCCTAATCTACCGGGGGTATTAAATGCACATCATATATAATATGTTCATTGTGTCATCTGGCCTGGAAGATTTTTATTATTGTTCCACCAGTGTTTTCACTGGTCAAGGGTTGTGAATAGTAGCACACATTCGGTAAAGAAAAAACATGTCGTGGCGGCTCTTTGCTCCACGGCTCCATCCTGAACACACACGCACACTAAGTCCCTCAATACCTGCGGAAGAAAGTCCCTCTTGTTTGGCCTTCTCGGCTGGAAACATCCTGAAGAGCTCTATTTCATCTCCTCACTGCATAAAATGTCCATTTGTATTTTAATCTCAGACCCAGTATTATTTGCTATCATTTTTGTAAAAGTAAGTTTTAAAAAATGACCAAGATGCCAGAGGCAAGACATAGCTCTGATGCAATCTTGACACTACAATTAATAATGCAGAAAGAGTCTACAGTGATGCTTTTCAAGGAAATTACAGTTAAACTGCCGTAGAATCAAAATAAATAATCCCGTGACATTAAATATCTGACTTTTTGCAGCATTTCTTAAAGAAAACTTAAAAGTGACTTGTTAAGATGGACATTTTTTGCAGGGAGCTGCTTCCTCCGGCTTCCACGGCCCAGTTCACCACATCAAACCACATCCCAACACTCAAGTTACACATGGCACCTTTCAGCCACGGAGGCCCTACAGGGAGATAGAGAGGTCAGCTGAACAGGGCCGGGGAAGCATGTGAAGTCATGGAATGACCTGGAAAACAGGAGACGACAAACCCTGTTTCTTTTCATAGGAAGTCAGTAGCTGCAACAAAACAACACACCCATCACAGAAACACTCATACAGACGTGCCAGAGGCAATCAAAGGGGCAGAATGTTATCAAAAAGGCTAAAATGGCAGATACACAGACACCCTGGAGCTCTGTCAATAGTGAGACACAAAAGCCAAGTTAGCTGCTGGCTTTTGACATGATAGTGATGAATTCATTCAGAACAAAATGGCTGCAAGGAAGAAAAAAAAAAGTTTCAGTTCAATGTTCACACGTTTCTCCTCTAGGTGGCAGTGTTCCCCTCTTCATCGGGGATGCTCTCCTCAGGGAGGAATTGGACAAAACCACTCATTTCTTCACCAGACTGCACTTGTCACTGGGAGAATTGGTGCAACATCAGGCATCAAAATAACTGCATTAGTCCATAACGAGACATCCAGCTCTTTGAGCTCATCCAAACGCTGCTGTCAGAAGGAAAACTTAATTTTCAGTTGACATCAATACTGTAATCTCTATTACCCCCACACAGTGCATAGCCTACTGTTAGACTAATTTGATAATGGTGCATTTAATTAGATGTAAATGATGGCACTTGCAGTAATGGACATGAAGTTATCTCAGTGAGCAAGTCTCAATATTATGTTGTCAGACCAGCCCAGGACCAGGGTTCAAACCCTGCTGAAGAACACTGTTTTGCTCATAGACATGAATTATATACATAGATGCTGCATCGACCTTCGGATCCTGCATCAGTGTTGCTGCCATATTAGACACGGAAAAGTTTGACTTGGGAACAAATACATTTAAAAAGGGGAGCTGCAGTTTTTCTGGATAAAAAGTGCTTCATTAATGTTAATTTATTATTATTTATTTCTCAATCGATTTCAGTGAGTGGTTTTATATTCCAGGGTTCATGATCTACGTGGAGTAAGTTAGGAAAAAAAAAGTTTTCTTACTCCAAATAGATCATGAACTCTGATCATGAATAAAACGCCATTATTTGACATTGCTTGAGAAATATAAATGTTATAGCCCTTTTTATCCAGAAAAACCACAGCCACCCTGTCTATATGTACGTATTTGTTCACAAGTCAGTCTCGCCCCATCCAATATAGTGGTGACACTGACACGTCGCAGCAACAAGTTGTCAAAGTGGCATCTGCGTATAATATGGCTATGCTCTGTGGTTGAAAGTATCATGCAAGTCTCACCTCTGATCACACCCAGGACCACTGATGGATGGACTTTGCTCTTGCATCATGCATAGGAGCCCAAATCCTATGTCCAGTCAGGTGGACTTATCATTATCATTTAAAACTTTAGTTACACCATCACTAAGACTCTTTTCTGATTCACTTTGATCTACAGACACAATCGGCACACATCATTTACTCACTAATATCATTAAAAGCACTATATGCAAAAACATCATCCCTTTCAATCATCTGTGATGAGTGTGTGGTGGCGACTGTATCTGCAGAGACCCTGCCCTCTGATAAACTTTCATTTTTCTGGTGCATTTACGAACAGCTCGAACAAATCCTTCTGCTTCTACCGTTAACTAACCTGTGATGAAGTGTTTACACAGACTGACTGGCTGCTTTCAAAGAGCTTGTTACAGCTCAGTCAAGTAGGACGTCATTAATGATTACGTGTCACAAGTATGAGCCTCTCGTCCATGAATTCATAGGTGGGTTCCTTACCTTGAATAGCGTTTGGATTTCACGCCAAGTGCCATCTAGTTCCATTATAATGAGAGAAGGCAGACATCTCTACAGCCTCCAAAACTCTTCATCTCACACCGGAACAATCCAGATGGATAAATAGCAATACAGGTAAGAGGAGAGATATGTATTTTTGTTTTTGATGTGGGGTGTCCCCTTTAAGCAAGGCATGGCCAGGAGTCTTGTTCTGTTGGTGACTTTGATCTCCAGATAGTGTTATTATTCTTTTTGATCCGCCCCACTCATCTTTGAACATGTTAAATGTTGATCAAATTACTCCATGTGATTGTATTGATTTTTTTTTTAAACAGAATTATTCCATGATGACACCAGGAAGGCACAAACGGATGAACATATGGCTGCATTCTTGTGTCTCTCCTTTAAACAGACATTTTCCTTTGCCAGTATAATGAATTAAACATCTTTAACAGAATAATTTAAGATTTTAGAGCTTTTAACTGCATCTCTCGTTCAGCAATTGCAGTCATGTGATGAGGACTGGCTGTACGGGGGAAGAGGCTGTAATTTGCCTCAGTTCAATGATGATTTGTTGTGTTTGGGATGAGTCACATCCATGTTTTTAATGAGTTTATTTATTTAGCACCCTGCAGCCCTTCACAAAGTGCTTCAGCATAAAAAATAAGGGAACAGACAGACTTAAGAAGAGCAAAAGGACCGTAAAATACAAATAAACTAAAAAATGACAACAAGTCTGAACGCGGTCTTGAGCTGCTTTTTATATGTCTCCATATAGAGTGAGGGACAACCAGCAAACCCTGATCAGATGACCTTAGAGGCCAAAAGGCTGCAGTTCTTTAATGTAGACAAGTCTGACCAAGCAGAGCGCTATAAGTGATCACAAGAACCTTGAAAATTTGATAAAGCACCAGTAGTTGTCTGCGTCCAGTGTTGATTCAGTCTTTGCCCCACGGTCGTTGCCATTTCACTTATATAATGTTCCCTATTACAACGCTATATCATTGAATTTATTGAACTTCTATGCTCAAATATTACGTAGTTGTCATTTTCATCTATGTGCTCTAGAACAAAAAAGTCTCCATTTCCATTTTTTTAAAAATTTTCTACCTTGTGTGACACTAAGTAATGGCAAGGTTATGTCTATATATTTGTTTTAGCACTCCAGTATGTGTTGCCAAGGTCAGTTCCTGTAGATTTATCATAATTGGCGAATGAAATAATTATAATTATGTAGACTGTAAGCAGTAAATGCAGCCAAAGACTAGATTGCCATTGATTAAATCTTAAACCTTTTTTTCCCCCCAATCAAACAGCACAAATGTCTGAAAAGGAAAACTATTCAAAAAATGTTAAAAGGGAAAGGAGGAGAAATGCATAATGCAAGCTTTGTAATACTGTGAGAAAAATTCTGAACATGCCTCCCTCTTGATTTGAGGCAAAATACAATTCGTAATTACATCTTGTCTCACTGATATTTTCGCAGAGCTCCCTGTTTATTAATTCCAAACAAATCAGCCTCTGCCAAATGACACTGAATGATTAACAGAACATTTCCTGTGCGACTGTAGAGATGATTTAGGGGTTTTAACCGTGACAGTTTTAAGACATTTCTGCCTATTTCAAAATTAGGAAATAAATAGATAAATGTACAAAAAGTTTTGCATGGAGCCTCACATGTAGTTCAACCAAAACAGGCCTTATCTTGGGCTCACACATACATAAAGCAGTCAAGTAGCGAAATTTCTATTGTTAAAGGACTAGTGAGGAAGATTTAGTGGCATCTAGCTGTGAGGTTGTAGACTGCAATCAACAGAATACTGTTCACCTCACTGTCCCCTTCCAAGGGTGTTGGACAGGAATGGGGAATTATTTTTCATGGGCAGCCACATAAATTATCCATCAGGTTACCATGGACACAAATAATATAAGGTCCTAATAATGTCATAATGCCATGGGATGGTCAGAAGTGTTCTATATTGGGCACTTCTATTGTTTGTCAACCTTTCTGAATGCCTTGTGATGTATTGTGGGATAATATTTTGTTTTGCAATGTCCAAATCTTAATGTTTTATGGCGTACCATGCATGCCGCATACAGGTTGCAAAGATAGTAGCAGCAAAAGAAGAAGAACAACATAAACAACACAGATGTATTAGTATATAAAGTTACAGCTTAATGTAAAAAATTAAGTTTATTGTCATTACCAATGAACACAGCACTGACCCCTTTCAAAATAAAGCTCTAATAATGGTTTCATTCTAAGCAAAATGCTACAAACTGTCTTTACTAGACTTTTAATTTTTGGTATTTCCATGATGACCTTTGATTTGATGTAGAATTTGATGTCCTTGCTACTAAAATGGAGGCGGTGAGATTTATGAACTATACTGGAGCCAGCCACTAGGGGGCAGTCAAGATGTTTTGGCTGTTTTGAAGCTGAACAAACTTGGTACCTTGATCAACTCTCCATGGTCTGTAAAACCCAGGGCAGTTATCTAACACTAGCAAAACACTAGATAATCAGCTATCTAATGATTAATATAGATTAGCTAGCTAGTTAGCTAGTGTTTTGTTCAGATCAGCTAATTTAAGATGCGAATATATGTTGCTTGTACAGGCCTCCCGGCAACAACCTTTAACAGCTTAAAAATTTGTTTTTTTTTTCAACATAGACTAGCCTAACACATAGCATGTCTGAGTATAGAAACACAAAAGGAGAAAGCTGACAGAGGTACCAAACTAGCTCAACTGTCATTGGAGCACAGAGAGAAAAGGGGCGGGACTTCAAAATTGGTCTGCAATACAGTACAGTCAGTCAAACAACTATCTTAGTAAACTATACAAGCAGGGCGCTGCTGTAACAAATATGAAGTTTGTTTTAAACTGGCAACATTTTCTTGTTGGTGGACTCTGTAATTCTGTTTACTGTGTTCATCAGAATTTGAATTAATTAATTTGCAGAACACAGACATTCACACAAATCTGTCTTTTTAATTGAGCAGAAACTTGCACACATCTTTATTAACACAAGTACTGACATGCAGAAACAACAGAACACAAGCTTTGGACTTAATTAACCCACTGAGATGTTTCAAATGTTGCATAATTTTGATAAAACAGAAGTCTTGTCTTGCACTTGCAGGACCTCAGGTTAGTGGTTTGAAGTGATTTGCAGAACAAGAGACGCTGTTTGAAGACGCGAACCGTCCTGCTCGACATTCAGTCAAACCAGTTCTTAAAAGAGGGACTGACGCTGCACTTGATATCGAATTGATCATATGTGCATATTGGATGTGGTGCCCTGAATCATCGTTTCATGGAGTTTGTGGTACCCACGTACTCTTTGAAATATTTCCTTTGAAGCAGATACTACAAAAGGAATGTTCCAGAGGAGTTTACTGCATATTTCCAGGCACTTCCTCTCAACTCCAGCTCCACTTCAGTTTGGCTCACATTCATTCTGGATGAGCTTTTTGCTCTACTTCATTATCCCACCTGAACCTGCCATAAATAGCACCGCTTAGCGCTAATAAGACTTAACAAGCCGTACTTTATCAAATTAGACAAGAACTAGAAATAGCATGTTCTTTATTAGACATTATTAGGCCCTTTATTATGCCTTTTTTAGACTTTCTTAGAGGGTAATTAGAGACATTTACAAGAGAACTGTACTGTAAACTAATGTGAAATCACATATCTGCGACTCTAAGCCGACCTTTTTTGGCTGATCCCATACAATT
>JAJHUR010078487.1:0-10232 GCA_027495735.1 Lutjanus campechanus | reverse complement strand
GGTTAGTTGCAGTCACTTTATACGTACACTAGATTGCAAGGTTGCAAAGATTCATTGAATTTAAGATCAGTTCTAATCACAAAAAAACAAGTTTGAAGTGGGTTTTCTAGGTTTAAATTAAGCAGAGCTCTGTTGCACAATCCAAAACTAGTCTATATGTTCTGTGCTGTAGGACAAATGGCCCCTAAGAGGACAATAAAGTTTAAATATTGTATTGTTTGCTAGCTGGCTAAAATAGTCAACAAAATGTTATATTGTTTGCTAGCTAGCTGAAGAGTAAAAAAAAGTTGGAGCCTATTGTTTGATGGCTAACTAAAAAGTTTTTTGTTTTTTTTAAAAGTTATATTGTTTGTTAACTGGCTCAAAACAAAACAAAAAATGATATTGTTTGCTAGCTAGCAAAAAAAGTGAAAAGAAAAGTTATAGGCTACATCTAAAATTCCATACTAGACTGCTATTTATTAGGCTAAAACAGCATGTAAGATTTTTCAGTATGTCCAAAACTTTGGCATGAAATCATTATGCAAGTCGCACACAATTTCCTCAGAAATATTACAGTATGTAGGCATTGGACACTACACCAGCATAAATATCCCACAATGCAATGCAGTAGTAATGACGAGGACAACAATAACAAAAGCAGACAGCGAACAAAGACAGCTCTGGTGTAACGTCAACACGGCTTCAATTTAAATGTAACAAAGGTTTGATTCTACTAAGCGTAATTTATTTTAAAAATTAGTTTGTCGTTGACATGGGTCACCATGGTTACACGTCTCCAACTGGCAAGGAGTCTCTCAGGAAGTGACATGATATGCACTGAGCAGTGCGTCTGAAAACATATGTTTATTCACACAAAGGTATGTTAAATGGTAGTACACACTTTGGTTACAATGGGCATAGTAACTGATTTTGGATGTAGCAATTGTTTGCTGACCAGCTAAAAAGAAAAAAGTTACATAGTTTGCTAGCTGGCTAAAAACAACAAAAAGTTATATTGTTTGCTAACAAGCTAGAAAAGTTGGTTAGCCTAGTTAGCCTACACATGATGCCTCATCAGATAATTATTTTGCTCAATCTTGCTAAAAATGCAGCTATTTTAAAAGCTCTTTTAAAAACTCTGTCAAGTGTCAAATTTAACAGTGCTACAGGAATGAGTCTTAAAACACAGTGATAAGTTTGCATATTAGCACTTTATTTAGCTGACAAGTAGGTAAATGAGACTACAGTGGTTATTAGGGACATTAAACATAATCACACCAGTACTAGTCACTTAGTGAGGGTGATGCTGAGTCACACAGCTGTGGTGTAATTTGTTTATAGCCTAACGTTTGCTACGACTGCTACGCTTCCAGTCATAAAAGTGGTGTTCATTTGTGAAGATTATCTTGCAAAACGAATCACGTTTATCATAAACTTACGTTTGCCACAGGTTTTCAAATATCCTATCAGCTTTTTGTGGAGGGAACCAGAGTGATGCTAACTTCTGGTTTGGCCTACAAAAATCATCAGTCATCCCTGCAGCACTCTACTTAAGTTTTGGTCCAACAGAATAAAATTTAATCAAGATTTAGAGTAAGAACTAAACTGAGGTTCAGATAGAGGTTTAAATGTAATTTTTCATAAGATAGTTGAACATAAATAAAGTTACATCATGATTTAATCAGGGTTAAAAATGAATCATTGTTGGTGCAACTCAGCCTTACAGTCAATAGTAAAATAGGATTTATTGCTTCAATAAATTAGTGTTTGGCAGCTACATAACTAACCTTCTGTTTCACAATAATCAGCACAGAGAAATGTGTTGTTCTCACCATCTGCACCAAGTCAAAGTTCTGTGTTGGAAGATTAAGATTAATAGAACGAGAAAGGAGACAAAAGATTAAGAGTAAATAGTTGCTGAAAGGAAAACAAGATTCCAACTTTTGTAGGTTAGTTCTCATGAGCTTCACATGACTTGCATTTAGCCCGTCTCCCCCCCCTCCTCTCTTCATTCCCCCCCTTTCTCCCTCTGTACTGTGCGCACTCCCTCCCTCCCTCCTTTCCTCCGCCACTTCCCACCCCGCTCTCCCCCCACTCCGCGCAGCACATAGACTTCCTGTGTGTCCTGGCCTGAATGGTATGTGCATGGAGTGGGTGTCTGGGAGGCCTTTCATCCGGCATGGAAAGAAAAGAGAAGTCAAGGGAAAAAAAAGAAAGTGAGAGAAGAGAGTCATCTTTAATCCGTTTGAGTCAGAGCAGTTGTCCAGAGGCGAGTGGGGTGGGGCGTATTAGACGGGGTGAGAGGGCTCTGGTTGTGCCAGGGATGTGTGTGTAGCGTCTGGAGGGGAAGAGAGAGGCCTGCTGGGAAAGCCTGCAGCCTGCCTGTTTGCCTTCCTGGGACAGATGACATCCGGCTGCTGGGACACAGTTTGCACGCCTGAGTGAAGATACTAAACTAGAGCAAGTAGAATAGATAAAAATTAACAAAAGTAGGCCTGTTCATGCTCTACTGAGGGTAAAGTTTAAGGGTAAAGCATACAAAGCAAGCAAAATTTGAATTTAAAAAATGATGATTGACATGGAATGGCTTGCAGCCCCTGCAGAGCTCTGAGCTACATTTGGCGTTGTCAGACAGGGTGTAGCTGGCTGCTGAGTGCCAGGCCCGACTAGACCCTACCCACACAGTGAAGGGGGCACATATGCAAGTCTGTGAGATTGCCTCATGTCATGGAAACAACCTACAGTCGCATGTGTGTGCACATGCGCACACACAGAAAGTCGAGACATGCCTAGACAGGATAATCTTTAACAAGAAGAAAGCACACAGCGCCCTCTGCTGTTTGGACTGGACTGGAGTTTAATTGTTAAGTGCTATTTGAGTTACATGAAATGCTTCTGTCTTCATATTTTGCATTGTTAATAGATGTTTAATGGTGTCAGATAAATAACAAGCAGTTATTTAAAATACAAAACCAATTTGGTTTGTTTAGTTCATCACTTATGGAGACATTGTACTGAATCTAATGCATCACACTGAAGCAGCGGTGGAAGAAGTATTCAGGTCCTTTACTAAATAAAAGTATTAGGGATATTAAGTATTTGTGGATGATACCATAAAATTTGGGTTCAACTGAATACCAAGTAGTACCAGAGATAGGATCAGCAATATTAATATTGATACTTTGTATTTTTAAAATAAACATATATATATAATACAAACATATGATGTTGTTGCATTAAGGAAGAAATATGTAATATATTTACTGTAATCATCAAATGACCACGATATATCATCAGAGATTACAGACATTTAAATTTGAAATACTTGCTGAATGACTAAATGTCTCTTTATGACTTGTAACAAAACATTGATAATCTTATAAAAGGATTAGATGGCAGTCAAACTCCAGAGTTCAAACTCCAGAGTGTGTATTTTCAAATCAGTGGGCTTTTATTGTAAAGGTACCAGGCTTAACTTTAAAATGGACAGACAACTGACAGTTATAAACAGCTGATCAACTTTCTGTGTAGGACTTGTCGTTGCTTATTATTGTCAGTTTACGATACTGTGCTCAGCCTGCGCTCCTGTAGTTTTCCTGCAGCCTGCCTGAGCTTCCTCAGGTCTGGAGAGGAGGGGGCAGGCGGAAACAAACTGCTGGTTAGTTTAATCTACAGCAATGCATCATATTCTATAAGATCATCATAAAGTATGTGAGAACTATGTATCTCTAAAAAGTCAACTCTTCATAGTCCCCTGTTTTTAGCTTTGTTACAGTGTATTTTCCAGCTAATCCAAGAGGGTTTTTAAATAGTTTATTTAGCTTAAGAAGTGGGAGAATTTTCTCACCCCAGAAAAGATCATCCTTCACTTTATCTGAAAAATGACCAAATTTGGAGATACATCATTTTCACTTGTCAGGACGGGTGTGACAAATTGTAATCTAAAAAGTTACTAATCGCTAAAACTTTCAGATAATGTAGTGGAGCAAAAAGAACAATATTTGCCTCTGAGATGGAGTGGAGTAGAAGTGGAGTTGCATAAGTAAATGTACAATGTCACATCTTATCATCCTCGTCGTGGACACGGCGCACACACTGCTTGCTGGTTTAACTAAAACACCACTCTGAGCTGCACAGAGGGTGCTGCAGAGGAATTTTAATTCAATCTCGGGGAGACAGACGCTCAGTCTGTAAGGACATGGCTTAGGAGCTGGAGGGTGGACCACAGTCCAGAGTGAGGATTGGCAGATCGAGAGGTGTCACTTCACCTCACCGGCACTACCAAGGCACCCTTGAGGAAGGCACTGAGCCCCTAACTGCTCAGGGCAGCCCCATCACTCTAACATCCCCCCTAATAACTGCATGTTTTGCACATTACTGCACAGCTCTTCCATTTAAATGACATTTTCTACGTTTTTGTAATATTTTTCCATATTTTATTCTCAAATTTCTATTTTTTATTTGTGCTTCTTGACTCGGTGAACTCTGTCTTTAAATTTTTCTACTCACTAAGTTCATTGTTATGCACCACAGCACCAAGAAAAATGTGTAAACGTGGCAATAAATTCTGCTTCTGCTTCTAATGTATAGGCGCTTTGTGTGCATGGGTATTGTATTATTATTTTTTTTTATATTCTAGGGTGCCTAACAACATCTGGCAAAGGGATTATCAATGAAAACTAGCCTACTTTAGCTAACTAGGGTGCATTTATATTAATTTGAATGTTGATTAATGTATACTGTCCCTTTAAAGATGAATAGATAATACATACATTATGTATATTAATTTGATCAGGATTTATCCTTTAACTCCCATATTAAACAAATCTCAAGGACTGCCTTTTTTCACTTCCGCAATATCAAAAAAATCAGGCACATCCTGTCTCAAGCAGAGGCAGAAAAACTAGTCCATGCATTTGTTACTTCTAGGCTAGACTACTGCAACACGTTATTATCAGGCTGCAGCAATAAGTCTTTAAAGAGTCTGCAGTTGATTCAAAATGCTGCGGCACGTATACTAACAGGAACTAGGATAAGAGAGCATATTACTCCTGTATTAGCTTCACTGCACTGGCTACCTGTAAAATCTAGGATAGAATTCAAAATCCTCCTTACATACAAAGCGCTTAATGATCAGGCACCATCTTATCTTAAAGAGCTTATAGTACCCTACCATCCCTTTCCCAAAGATCTCCAAAAGTAGAGCCAGAGCTTTCAGTTATCAAGCTCCTCTCCTGTGGAACCATCTTCCAGTTTCTGTTCGGGAGGCAGACACCATCTCAATATTTAAGAGTAGACTTAAAACCTTCCTTTTTGATAAAGCTTACAGTTAGGGCCGGCTCAGGTTTGCCCTGACCAGCCCCTAGTTATGCTGCTATAGGTTTAGGCTGCTGGGGGACTCCAAGACACACTGAGCTCCTCTCTTTCTTCATCTCTCTCCTCAGATGTTTATGTTCCATTAATGCCTGCTACTGACTTGATTCCTTCCCCGGAGTCTTTCTGCTTTGTCATCCTGCAGATTCCCATGGACTGTGGCCGCGCATGGATCGCTGATCACAGCTGCACCTTCTACTGTGGATTATTATAACTCACTTAATCAATCAAACATTTATCATATTGTTGTTGCTATTATTATTATTATTATTATTATTTTTATTATCATTATTGTAACATCTAGTATTAGTATTATTACTTACATACAGCTTACATTTTTATATGTACTACCATTCCCTACACATAGTTTTACTATTGATTTCTGCTACTACTGTTCTTTCTGCCTCTGTTCTTTTCTCTCTCTCTTCCACCCCTCTCACCTCCCCTCTTTCTTCCCCTTCTCCTCTTTCCCTCTCAACCTGACCGGTGCCGTCAGATCACCGCCTACCATGAGTCATGGATCTGTCCGAGGTTTCTGCCTGTTAAAAGGAAGTTTTTCCTCGCCGCTGTCACCAAAGTGCTTGCTCATGGGGGAATTGTTTCAATTGTTGGATGTAAATATAATTAATTATTGAGTGTGGTCTAGACCTACTCTATATGTAAAGTGTCTTGAGACAACTTTGTTGTGAAGTGGCGCTATATAAATAAAATTTGACTTGACTTGACTTGACATAAATAACAAAAGATTGATATTTCCATTATTTAAAGTTGTTTGGCAAAAACAAAAGGACTGTGATGAAGTATTAGCTAAATCATTGCAAAACAAATGATCAGTAGTGAGCAGAAATCTGCATATTAAAGTAAGGGAGTGTTCATTCTACTCCAAGATGCTTTATATTAAAGACAGTATATAATTTGATATAATTAATCTGGTACATTAAACAGTAATTTTCAACCTTATCCACATACAGAACATAAAGTAATATATTTTCAAGTATGTTTGTATAATAAGTATTCTGTGCATTTAAAGGAGTGCAGCTCATTAACTTAATGAAATGCTTTTCAGTGCTGGATATCCTGTCTATCTGTTAATGAGGTGCAAGTTCAAGACTTGAGAAACCTTATTTAGAGGCGTTATTTGACACTTTTATTAAGCATCATCATAATGAGAATGCATGTGATTTAGTGCCACACGATCTAAAGTACTTGTCCCATCTGGTACGGTGGTTTTTATTGCTAGATGAAAAGAGATATACCAACAGATTAATTTTAATTTTGCCTTTGTATTGAGTTTGTGTTCTTTTTTTTTTTTTTAAAAGATGTTAGGTTCTCAGGCAAATATGATTTGTTTATATAATTTAATACTTTTGCTGTGATTTTATCTTCCTGCTTCTGCACTACTATTTATTTACATGTTCATATTTGCAGTATTATTTAGTATTGTGCAAAAGTACAGTCTCAAAGAGTTGTGGACTCATATTTGTTCCTCTGTTGATAAATGTCTCAAGCATTTAAAGGATTACCCCCAAATCATTTTCCCTCTTACCTGTAGAGCTATTTATCCATCTAGATTGTTTTGGTGTGAGTTGCAGGGTTTTGGAGATGTCAGCTGTAGAGACGTCTGCCTTCTCTCCAATATAATGGGATGAGATCGCGCTCTGCATGTGGTGTTCAAAGTGCCAAAAAACCTCAAACGTTTGAAAAACTCAACAGAAATGTCTCTTTCCGGAAATCATGGCCTGGATACTCAAGATAATACACAGACCTTGTTGTAAGTAGTTTCATTCAGGAACTATTTTTTTTTCTACCAAACTTCTACCAACTGTATCGCCGTGCAGGAGGAAGCAAGGGGTGTCAGACAAAAGTCAGGGCCCATAAGGCCCCCTTCCTCTGTTGATCCATGTCTCTCATGCATCATTAGAAAAATGTTTTCAAATAACTGAGCCAACAGCCGTACACATGAATCTGTAGTGGTTATTAGGTCACTAACATACTGTTCATACCATCTAAACAAGTCATAAAATCTGTTAAAGCTCCATTATATTGGAGAGAAGGCAGACATCTCAATATCTCAAAAACTCAGTAACTCAACACCAAACAAATCTAATAATAACAATACATTTGTATTTTTGATTTTGGAGTGAACTGTCCCTTTAATAACTGAAAGCGTCAGGATGGGGATTTATGAAACTTTGAGCCCTCCTGTGAGGGTTTACATGTTGAAGGAAGAGCAGTTTGTGAAAACCAAGCCTGGTTACACCTGTTCTGCAGAGTTGAGACTTCAAAAAGACAAAACTAAGATTTATGAACCACAGACAAACAGCGAATCCTATGCTTTCACTGCATATTTATTTCAACACAATACAGTATATACAGTTTCAAAATAAATTGCAAATCTTTGAAAGAGAAAAGAAAAAGAAAAGAACTTGGCCTCTAAGGGAACATCACCAGTGATAAGCAGTATGACTGTCACACTTTTCAGCTTAACATAAACATTCATATAGCACAGAAATAAAATCTTGAGTACAGAGAATGTATTGAGATATTTCAAATCAAACATATATAAATGCATTACACTGTATACATAACCATTTGAAGAATAAAAATAATCATTATTTAACATTTCCAGCAGTTTCATTTGATAAATAGAGTGATATGAGAAGAGGATTTAAAAGGCAGTAGTTTCCATCCTGGAAAGAAAAAGCAGAGAAATAGAAATAACAACCAAAACAAAAGAAAGTAATAAAGATTTGAATGAAACTTTCACCACATTTGATGAACTGATGACTTAAGTTAGCATTGTTTTCTATTTTCTCCAAAGCAATGCAGATCTTAAGATAGTAGGCTGTGAGAAAAACACATTACATCACACATCTGAATAAGCTGAAATAGTAGCACGACTGTAGGCTGGATTTTCCAAGGACACGTAATACAGCTTTTTAAAAGTTACACACAACTTTTCCTCACGCACTCACACACGCACACTCACGCAGGCACACATACACTCTGAGTCACCGCGTTTATGCAAAGGACACTGACAGATACGCAGAGCATCCTCAGGTGACAGATGGTCAAATCATTTTCAGTCAGCTCATTGTGGCTGTAAGTTCCTGGCATCGGAGATAACAGGTTTAAATGCTTCAGTATTCTTAGGAAACACCTCTGCAGTGTATACAAGGTGGGCGCTGTGCATGGCAATGAACAATACAGCTTGCATATAACATACTTGTTTCTTTGATATAATAAAAAAACATTCTGGTCAGACTCTCTGATGACACCAAACCCACATGGAGAGGCACAATTAGTACTCAACAAAAAAAATATAAAAGCAACACTTTTATTTTTACTCCAGTTTTTCATGAGTTGAACTAAAAGATCTCAGAATTCTTCTGTTTACACAACAGGTTTATTTCACCTCAAATGTTGTTCACAAATTTGTTAAAATCCATGTTAGTGAGCACTTCTCCTTTGCCAAAATATTCCATCCACCTGGCGTGGCGTACAGAGATACTGATTAAGCAGCATGATTATTACACAGGTGTGTCTTGGACTGATCACAGTTAAAGCCAATCTAAAATATGTAGTTTGATCATGAAACAAGATATTTGTCAGTCCCTCCAGGATTTCGACAACTTTTTTTTTAGCTTTTCTAAAAAATTGTGATGCATGTTGAGATGTTTTTCTTGGCAGGTGAAAATTGCAAAAGAAGGGGGGAAAAAATTTGAAAAATTTGTGATTTTTAAAAAGCATTCATTAAAAATCAAAGGCAACTTGTTCCACCAGGGAGTCAAAAACCACAAACTGCAAAAACCTACTCCAAGTAACCTTGACCAAAAGGCTCAGGATTTCTAAATTTCGAGGGAAACGTGCTTTATTTGTAAATCAAGAAATGCACCTCGGGGGTATTCCACAAAGAAGCAAATTCTTTTTGGAGATCAAACTCAGTCAAAGGAGAAAGCACAAAATTATAAAATATAAAAGAGCACAGAGTATTGATAAATGTCAATGACAACAACAAACTGTTTATTTCAGCGACTGTGACTCGTGTTCCCTGTGCGGTTGGGTTGGTTAGGTTTCGGCATGAGGAGTGATTGGTTAGGGTAAGAATAGCAGAGTACTTTGCCCTCCTGGGGAAAAATGTGGTATCTGTAGCTCTGTGTGAAACATCCATAGTTCCAGTGCCTAATAAATGTCTTTTTTCAAGCTCAAACAGCACATTTTAAGAGTGTCCTTTTGTCCTGTGTCCTTGGCACACCTGTGCAATCATCATGCTGTTTAATCAGCATCTCTATAAGCCACACCTGTCAGGTGGATGGACTGTCTTGGCAAAGCAGACGTGCTCACTGACAAGAATTTTAATATATTTGTGAACAAAATTTGACATAGCGAAAATTTTTGTGTGCACAGAAGTCGTCTAAGACCCTCATAAAAAATGGGAGCAAAAACAAAAGTGCTGTGTTTATATTTTTGTTAAGTGTTGTTAGAAAACTGTGATTTTTGTGATGCACAACACATGTAACTACTGTATAGTTACAAGCGAATCTGTTTTCTTTTAAATTTTGCACATGTACATATAAACATCTGTGTGTGTATGTGGGAGAGATGGAGGAAATTCTGGAATGTGATGCTCAATAAATGTAAGAACACTCCAGAGTTGAAGGTAAGTGTGTGAGATTTTCAAAGGTCACATTGGGAACAGAAACAATGAGTTTTTGGACTAAGATCTGGCAGCAGAACAACGAAGTTTCGAGGTCTCCTGCCAAAAAAAAAAAAAAAAAACTGTCTAAAGTAATCTTCACTCCAGCTGTGACCATAAAATCTTTACAAGATTGCATGAATAATAAAGTTGTCACTGTTGTTATAGATCTGCATAGCAA
>JAJHUR010078486.1:0-13395 GCA_027495735.1 Lutjanus campechanus | reverse complement strand
TGTAGGTGTGAATCTGTGTATGTGTGTAGTTCTCACCCACTGCATGATGGGATAGTGATATAGAAAATGGAGGGAGGTATTAGCTGACAGTGTAAATGTAGCTGATACACTATTTATGCATTTTTTAAAACATTTAAAGAGGTTATAATCTTTATTTTTATATTAAAAGTGACTCAAATGACGTGTAGACTGTGTTGCATTAACAAAGATTTTATTAGTTTTAATAAGAGTTTAGCAAATCTAGGTTTAAAATGAGTAAATCCAGATTTAAATTAAGCAAAGTTCTGTTTAAAACCCACTGAGGCAAACTGTGATTTGTAATATTGGGCTGTACTCATAAAATTTGACTCAACTTGTTGCACAATTAAAAACTAATCTGCAAGTTTATTGATGTTAAATTGAAACTAAATAGAATTTCATCAATATGGAGATGTTTGCTTACCCAAATTAAAATAAATGCATTAACAAAACTGCATTGTTTGATAACTAGCTAAAAAGTTAACAAAACATTACATTTTTTAACCGATCTGCTGGACCAAAAGAAAGCAGAGATCTATCATAAAACTCATATTGGGTTAAATCTATCCCTTAACTTTTTGTTGAAAGAAAGAAAAGAAAGAAAAAGGCATCCGAGTAAAAAGTTATTACTGAATCATATTCTAAATTGGAGTTTATAGTTCTAGGGAATAGAATTAGGCTACATTTATTCCGGGTTTAGAGTAAAAAACTAAGTTGAGGTTTAAAGAAAGGTTTAAATTTAATCCTTTTAAATTTTAAGACAGTTTAAACGTTTGGTGCAACATAATTTACAGTTAAACCATGATTTAATCAGATTTAAAAATTAATCCTTGTTGGTGCAACTGAGGCTTAGAGAAATATCTCCTGAGATTTTCTCAGCTCTCACAAAGTTTCAGCTTCGGCTTTACTATCTTAGTTAATTCTAACCGCTCTCTTCAATGGTGTTCTCAAGCACAACCGCAGCTTTTTTTTTTTCTCCTAATGAAATAGCTCCAAAAACCAACGGCACACTAGCTGCCCAGCAACAAACAGCAGACAGTTTGCATCTACATGGTGAGCATAGTGGAGTACTGTACATCCAAAAAGCCAGCTCAGACCAAGAACAGAGCTAAGGTTGCTCCATATCTGTTAAATGTAATTGTTTTCTAACAAATTCAGTATATCAGCTTAAAAGATGATAATATATCAATTCTGTTTTCATAGCTTGTTACTGTGACCCTTGAGTTATTACATTGATTTATTCATGTATTTATTTAGATCCCTATTAGCCACTAACAAGGTAACAAATACTCTTCCTTGGGCCCATACAAGTAAACTTTAAATTGTAATGCAAAAACAATCAAAACTCAAGGAGAGAGGAGACAAATCAACACCAATAAAGCTACTTATGACAATAGTAACGTCATCACCTTCCTACATTATATCAAAATATTGTCAGTAATACATTTCATACTGCTCAAAGAAACTGAGGACCACTAAAAACACTGTATACAGTGACTCAGAAAATAAAAACAATGATAGGTGACCAAGAAAGATTCTTTGTCAGATGCTATGTAACCATTTCAGACATTTATCTTTAAAAAAAAAAAGAAATCAAAATTCAAATTTAGTGATTTTCAGATAAGCTGAAAGATTGCAGGCACACTTGTGGGGTGAGACAAATCTCCCACATCTATAGAGCAATTTTATCTTATCTCATGCAAGGGAGCATGAAAAACATTACTCGATAAAATATATGCTTAAACCATCGAAGAAACTTTCCCTTCAGGAATAATTGCCTTCCTTTGCAATATATTTAGCATTAAACATACATGGCCTGGTGTCAAACAAGCTGCACGTCCAACTCAAACAATCATATGTGAAAGGGGAGAAAAACAAGCTTCCTCAAATGAACAATAATCAGCACCGCA
The DNA here is from genome assembly GCA_027495735.1 of Lutjanus campechanus. Classification (NCBI taxonomy): domain Eukaryota; kingdom Metazoa; phylum Chordata; class Actinopteri; order Lutjaniformes; family Lutjanidae; genus Lutjanus; species Lutjanus campechanus. The sequence continues at coordinate 11,467 of JAJHUR010078486.1, read as the reverse complement.
GCCGCTGGACAGCTCCGCCTCGGGCTAACAAAGCCTAAATATAAACAGTGTCAAACATGTACAGATAACCCCGGGCAACGTTAACTTGGGATTAAAGCCCAAGGTTAACAGGTTAAGAGACACATGTGCTATGACATGATGCATTGGATTTATGCCCATTAACATCTGCAGTCTGACTCACAAAGCTATAATTAATGTCAAAGATACAATTAGTGTGACGTGAAGGAGAACTGTTGGGTCTCCGTAAAAATATTATATTTGCTATAATTATATTTCTAATCATATCATATCTCGACCTCATTCGTATGAAAAGTGCCCTGAGATAACTTCTGTTATGATTTGGCACTATTTAAATAAAACTGACTTGGCATGCACATTTTAAAAAGTTAGCAAGAAAATCTCACAGTTGCATTTTAGAGACTCTCAGAGGCTGGTACGGGAGTTATAGTAAAATGTCTCCCCTGAAAATGTGTTGTGCAATAATTACATCAGAAAAAAATTTTACATCTTCATGGATTAAATTCAAATCAACTTCTTTGAAATAGTCAATAATGCTACTGCCAGAGGGGATTGTAAAATACCGCACAGAAAAAGTACCTTTAGGCAGTCAGCCTTTTTTTTATATCCAGCATCACATACCTGGAACACTATACCCACAGAAGAATGAATATCACATCTCTCAACACTTTCTCCAAATCTATAAAACACTGGTGACTGGGCAATAAAACAAGCCGTCATAATCTGGAGTAGTACATGTCATTGTTTTACTATTTGTCTGTGCTTATGTGCTCTTGTCACTTTTCTTCTCATGTTTTTTTTTTGTACAGCAATCTACCAAAGGCTGCAGATGAAAATTGATTTGCATTGTCCCTTCTTAAAGCTGCACTATGCAATATTTTCCTATTAAAATGTCTAAAAACACCTGACTTATTGGATATATATGTATGTTTGAGTTGTGTACTTACATTACCCAGAAAAATCTGTAATTTATTAAAGGTTACAATGTGCTTCCTACTAGCTGCTAGGTGCTATAATCTCTGGTCAAATACAGGACACGTCAGGGAGGGAAGAGGGAAGCTGCAAATATAACTGAACATAAAGTGAATAAAACTTTAATACACTACCTCGTCCTTAAACGTTACTATTGTCTGAGTCACCGCAGACAGATTTTCATCAGCAATAGTGGTTGTTCAACATTAAAGATAACAATTCCCAGAAGAAAAACCTCCCAAAACAGTAAAAAATTGAGCATAATTTAGTAATTGTTAAGTTTAAACATTATCTGAAAAATGTTCAGTGTATTAAGAGACATTTGAAGCCGTTAACCACATTCTTCAATAACCAAATTATACTTTAAATGCTGTTGAAATGTGTGGCACTTGTGCCGTGCTTTATGAACACTGCACATTATCCTACAAAACATGACATCAACTCACTCAATTCGTTATCTTTTCAGACCAGGCAGGATCATAGCATCTGTGGTTAAACAGCATTATTCACCCACAGCTAAAATTAACCGCCACAGAGTGAGGTTAATTAAACTATAAGTGCTATCAAAAGCAGCCTGCTCTCCTTGCAGGTTTACATCCACACGCCTTTGCTGACTATAGTTACACATTGCTCTTGTTGAGTTGTTACATGCACAGCCTACGTACAAGATTTGATTTCTGAATCAAAATACCACCCAAACACGCTGGTTTTACAAAATATTATCTGTCCCACTTTGCTAATCCCTGCTGCAGCCCCAGCTAGTGGTGGGTGGCTGCGGTACAACATGGAGGCAACAGCTAACTGGCTGTGTACATGAAAAAAATATTGATATATGGGGTAGTGACGTTTACTTGTTTAGTTGACCAATCGTGCACATCCCTAACTCTCATGCTGCCCTAGTTACTTCAATTTTCAAACTGCTTTTTCTCTCAAACAAATCAAAACTGAACTCTAAAACTCGGTCACAAGATAAAACAGTTATATTTTTAGTTATAACTTAATTTAAACGTAATTACTGCAGTAAGCCTTTGGAACGGCAGCATGACCCCACGCTACTTCAGATGTCACCAAACTACATCTTTTGTTATTATTTTAATGTGAGAGAAACCTAGCGACAGAACTTACATATGTAAACTTACATTTACATTATGCTTTTAAATATAATAAACATGTTTTTAAAACATTTATTATGATTTCAAAGAATCATAATAAACGTTGAATGTCATATTGTATACTTCCTTCAGCTGGTATTAATGATAATGTCAAAAAACACACACAAACACAAAATAGAAAGAACAAATACCAATGACAAACAAGGACAAACCAACAGGGAAACATGTTTTTTGAGGAAGAGGATACAAATTTTGGCACAGTACCAATTCTTAACAGCTTATTAGCAAGCCAGCTGAGACCTCTCACTATGAACAAATAATGAAAGAAAAACAAGATGGACTACCTACTGTACACTGTCAGCGGCGGCTACACACAATCAATCAGCCTTCAGCAGTGAGAAACTTCACACAATCCCTCACCTAGTATGACCACAGCTAGCCTGATCACCAGCTGCCTCGCTAGATAATGAAACGTAATAACTCTTCCTCCACCATCATCAAAATAAGAGGTAATCATCACCATCATCATCATCATCAGTGCAGAATACAAAGTTAAAAAGGCCCACAATGTTTGTGTTGCAACAATACAACAAATCCCAGGCTTACCAAATGACCTTGCAGACGCGGAACAATAATATGGCTCTTGGTGATGATTTGTGATCCTCTCGGAAGATCTGAGCCTTTATGAGAGACTGTGTGTACAGTGTACATCCATCTTTTTACAAAATTGTTGACTGCCACTTGAATAATTGCATTTCCCTGCTTTGATTTCTCACTGAGTTTAAGACGGTCTCCCACCGAGCGTCATGCATTCGTTGCTAAAGTATCAAAGCAGATTAACAGAGAGAAAAGAAAAGAGGAGGGAAAAGAGGAGAGGAGAGGGAAAAAAAATCAAAACCACACCACTGAGAAAATGTCTGCTGCTCTACAGCTTTCATTTATTGAGTCCAAATATATTTGATGGTGGTTATTTTTAAACAGACCTTAATCCTCTGCTCACCCTTCATCGTGAGGTAGATAATTATAGTAATCTGGTCGAAGGGAATTTAATTTCCTAGCTGTGAATCGTTGCAGTGGGACGGACTAGTTGCTCTATGAAAGGAATTTACAGTGCCCTACAATTCTGACATTTAGATGGCAACACATATGCAACATGGAGCGCTGCTTGGGATTCACTTTTGCAATTTTGAGATACTAATTAGCACTAGTGGTACTAGATACTCATATAATACATGGTACATGGCAGCGATGTACTTGAAGAAGAATAGTTGAGAAGTACCCATTGTTCTTTTTGTTCTATATAGAGGACGAGGTGAATAGATTGCCTTCGAAGTAGGACAACCTAATGGCGCTCTGCTAATATTCACTTCAAATAAAAATCTACCCTCTACTTCTGGAAGCTTTGTGTCTTGTGTTGGGAATTTCTTTTGAAGATATTGTAAGTAGGAGAGATTTAAGATCCTCCCCATTGTAGCCAGACAGGAAAAGAGCTTGTAATGTACTCGCCGTTCTTGTCCTGCCCTTGAGCAAGTCAGTGATTCCCCACTGACTCTCCGCACAGCTCCAGAGGCGCGCTATGTGAAGATGACCCGACACTCTGACCTCCCTGGAGGGAGCAAAGTGAAAAGAGTTTCACTGCGGGGATCAATAGAAGGATCACATCGTTATCACTTTATTCGAGTCAGTTAAGCAATTTGGGAAAGAAGGGTTTAGCTTGCATTTAATCCTTGACCAAGATATGCAGGCTTCTACTTGTATGTGCCATTATTAGACTCCTTGTGTGTATGTGTGTAGCTAATGCAGGATTAAATGTGATCCTAAAGTGAATGTATGCATGTTCATTTGCCAGCAAAAGTTGGCAATTATTAGAGCTGCGACGATACACTTATCTCCCGATTCGATTCAGTAAAAATACTTGCATATCTGGCTGCCAATTGCATATGTATTCCAATTCTTAAGTATTCTACAAGTATTGCAATTCAATATTATGGTAAATTGCAATTTTTGTTTGCTGTTTTAACACTAGACTGTGAAAAAAACAATCATACACTTCTAGAGACTGTATAACATAATTCATATTTCCAGGAACATTGCACATCACATGTCAATCAGTCTTTCTGAATTATTTTTCAGCAAAATTATTGTTATTATTGTTACTGCATATAAAAGTGGAAAATGAAACAAGATGTTAGGCCAAAATTAACAGAGCCCCTGAAAATTGCACAGGGCTCAATGTGAGACCTTAAATCGACTCTTTGACAAAGAAAACTGAACTTTGAAAACGTGAATTCTGAGTTTGAGTTTTGATTCTTGCTGTAGTTGTGCAGTGTAAAAATCATCAGCTATTAGTCTGTTTCCATGGATCAGAGGAAATATGTGCCTGAAAGTCTGAGCACACGTGTTGTGTCACGTTAAGCATGTGAAATGAAATGGATCCATTTGACAAGATAATATTACCACGATCGCGATGCTAATTTCCGTTCAATGGGTATTCCCATTATGTATTAGCACTGAGCTAATGTGCTAAGTGCTAGTTATTTACATATACAAAACTGATTCAGGAATTGTACAAAAGAAAGAATCACGACACTTAAGAGAATTATTTTTTTCAGTAATTATCTCACTGATCTCACAGTTGGGCTAAGCGATATCTCAATATTTTAGGCTATTCTGCGATATACAACATATACCTTGATATATATAAATTTTCTCTAAAATAACATATTTTATTTATATTTATTTATTTTATATATTTTTGGATCAAATACCCTGATATCGATGTTGCAACAATATCATAGGGACGACATTGGTGCTTTCACAAAATATTAACACAAGATTTATAATAAATAATGAACAATCTGGATACGATGACTAAAGTGAGTAAAGGCAAACAATAAAACAGCTAGAACAGTATGTTCAGGAAATCCCTTTACTGTAATGCAGCCTTTAAAACCAGGAAAAGATAACTCTTATGTTATATAACAATATAACTAACATCTAAGACGATATCTAGTCATATCTCAATATCAATATAATATAAACATATTGTCTAGTCCTATCTCACTGCACAGCAAAGAAGAATATGTAAGTGTTTTTAGAGTTGCATAATATTTAAGAGTCTCTCCGTGCTCTATGACAAAGCATAATAGCATATAAATTTTTCTAACTGCATTCTAGTTTTTCAGGGCAATATGTAATGCATTTGCTTGATGTTTGCATAAAGGTAATTATGCGTAAACAGCCTACTTATAGTCTCGCAGGTGCCTCACTGTATGCTCTTTATGGAGGCATAACTAGATGATTGGATGCTGTGTGCTTTTTAGACTATATAGGCCAATTCATACAGTGAAGCCCATTAACTATACAGAAGCTGTGTTTCCTCACAGCTTTCATCTTGGGCATTTTTTAAGACTCCAAACATGATAATGAGTGCCGGAGCCTGGCCTCGGAGTGGATACAGATCTGCACCCAACTAGAAGTCTCAGACCTTGTAATCCATCACTGTTGCATCAGAACAGTAACAGCCACTTTTAAATTTTGAAAGAAGTTCTGCTCACTGCTGCATATTAATGCTTACAGTCAGGAGTACGGTGTCAGCTAAGACAAGTCAGGGGGAGCTTCTTGCATCTGTTTGTGTCTATGATTTTCTTTCTAAAATAAAGCTATCATCAGTTAACACTGAGTGCTGTAACATTTGGTCAAGTCAAATCCCGGCCAGGCCAATAGACGAATCAAAGCAACATGTTTCAAACAGTTACAGTAGAGTTTCAAAAGAGGCAGATGGCAAGTATGGTTTAAAATTAGCATTTCTAGCTTTCTCATGTTTTTTTAAATTATGGATTGGGAGAAAAGTAGTCTATGGTTGGCAAAGAATTCAAAGGCTTCAGCCTACATCTTCTCAGTCTTGCTATAAGTGTTTGGGTGTATTGATTTGTTATGTTTGTGAGTGTGAAAGTGTATACTTCTTCTTTTTTTATTATTATTTTATTTTATTGACCTTTAAGACTGAAGTGGAGATTAAAATTTCAGATTCAGCTCTCTATAAATCTTTATCTTAAAGCTGGGGTTGGGAACATTGGATAAACCAGTAAGTAAGCTAGAATTTTTAAGTAACCAACTGAAAAAATCCCATCCCTCCCATCAGGCTTCCCTCTAAAGCAACTCTCCCAAAGCACATGAATGGACACTGCCTGACTACTGCTGCAGGATGAGTCGCTAACTGTAACCAACTATCTGATGTCTCATTCAAATGAAAGAAAACACCTTTACAACAAACATACTGTCAAGCTAGCATGTTAGTATTTGTGAATTTTGGCTGCACTGTAGCTTTAGCAATATAACTGCCTAACCTCTTGGAAGTCTCCGGTCATGTGCACGGGTAGAGTGCGGTTTTCTTTTTGGAAGAGTTTTGATTTGATCACCACTAAAAACAACAAGAGTCATATGCAGTGCTGAAAAAGTCATGAATCTTTAGTCGCTTGTTTGCTGGGATGACTCAATACCAGTTTTCATGTCTGATACTGCAACCTTGAACATCTGCCAATACGAATACCAATCTGACACCATTTTTTTCCCTCTCTTAAAGAAGTAAGCTCTTAATAATACCTTTAATGTAGTAATACCTGTTAATGGATACACTTCGCTGAATCTAGTCATCAAAAAACATCATGCTCAAACTGTAAAACAAATATTATTCTTCCATAAAGGAATTAATATACAGCCCACGACATGACTCAGTTATGCAACTCTGCTGCTTCTTTTCATTTAAACTTTTTCACACAGAATTTTAGCAGCATTTTGATTGGTCAGCACCATTTAAACATTAAAATTAAAATTCTCTCTTCTCTCACCATTCTCCTTACATCATGTCTAGCCTAGCTAATTTGCTGCTGGATCGTGTTGCTTCACTTGTGTCAGAGAGTGCCCATCAGATACAGACCGCATCTGACCGCGCAAGATACATCTTAGAGGAGCACATGCCAGATGTGTCGTAGCATATGGTTTTACTGATGCATCTTGATGTGTTTGTCCCTTCAGAGGGAGCTTAAAGTAATACTGGTGTTAGTCTGCGCCAGGGTGGGCTCAGGTGAAAAATTTTGGACTTTGTCGGGCTGAGGCCAGGCAACATGCCATGCAGGGCTCCAAGGCTGGTAGGTGGACGATCCAATCATGTAATTCGGGCCAAATTAAATGATTGGATGGGCTTCTTAGGTCTGCAGCAGCTGCAGATACAAATTTTGTTTTTCTTTTTTTTGTTAGAGCATTTGTTTTTTTGATTACTGTCTTGATGTAAACAGAGTTTCAACAAATATAACTAAAAATGTCTCTGAATTACATTACCTTCTTACCCTCCTGTAACACTAAGCCAAAGCTGTTTTATTTTGCAAAAATGAGCCAACACCTACCTTTTCACAGGACAAACAATTTACATTGCTAAAACAATACATCATAAATGTAACCTTGATATGGTTTACGTTCACACATATGAACAAACTTTGTGAGACTGTCTCAACACCAATCTACATTCCAACTGCGTGTCACCATGGGGATTTGCGACTACATACATAGTCTCAGCACTGCACTTATTAAAGATGTGTTAATGACTTCTCACATACTGATATACATAGGGCAGGATGCAGAGAAAGGCTTTACAATGACAGGCTTTGGCACACTGGTGGGCAGCAATCTTAAACAAAAGAACAAAAGACTGCACCACGTATGGTGCCATCTGTTGTCAGTATCCTGTCACCCCAATGTGAACACAAAAGCTCCAGAGAGAACCGCCTCCAACTTCTCCTATTCAGTCAATTTGCAAACTAGAATGGCCGGAATTCATTGGCAAATAGCTGTGACTGAACAGGGGACACTCCAGTGAACTAATCCCTTCGAGCACTCTGCATTTTGCAGGGAGCGGCAACCTGCCAAGATTGGCCATTGAAGCTACATTGCTATTGTGTCATTTTTAATGCAACACTGTTGTCTTTCTCAGTACTAACAATGAATGACGGTATTTTGGCCTTTTGGAAGCATTACCACGACACCAGTGATAGGCCACAGGAAGGCAGGAATCTAATGGATTCTACAAATTGCAAAATAGTTTTTATCCCTGGCCATGAAAATTTGAAATTTACGTGTTATATTATTAAAACTCGATTCCTGGCCCACTTTCTAGCATTTCTGAACCTGAAACAAATCACATTCAATATGTTATTAACACATTTGGAAAGAGCCAAGTTCCTCTGATGAGGCATAAAATGTAACAAGGGCATCACTATGATGCAGAACCTTTTTAATTAAATATATAATAATTAATCTTTCAAACAAAATGACTGTTAAGAGTTCATTCACAATTCTTTGCTAGCAGTCCAACCTTGGTCCACAGCTGCGTGATCACTGACTTCATCAGTCAAACAAATCCTCTGCTAAAGCACTGATCTGTTTAACTACTGTAAGAAGGCAGCTTATGGGGTCTGTGCAGCTCATTATTCTGCTGCCACTGCTGCCGGCTGTGTGTACTTACCTACCTAAACTCAGGCTGCCACCTGCTTTTTTTGCACTGCATGTAGAGGGAAATGTGTCTCCACAGTTTTCTGATCACTACAACCAAAATGCTTTGCAGTGAGAGCGCTGGTCGATATCTGTGTAACCAATTACCAAGATTGTCCCCAGTGTCTGAGTCATGCTAACATACTTCACTGTGCCATGTTGTCATTTAGTCCAATCAGCCTCGACTCTGCCACGGTGCCCTTCAACCTACGATTGGCCAATCCTGCAGATCTCTTTTTAGGAACGCAGTCATGGGAGCAGATTGGTGGGCTAGACAAGTGACACGAATACTAAGAGCGCCCTCGCATTCAGTCAGTCTGCCACCCAGGGCATCCTGTCTTAATCCCTTTGCAGAGACCAGACAGAGCCTTGGCAGAGTGCATTTGAACATGGAGGTCCCTGCAGATTATTTAGCCCATGCAATTATCATAATGGAGGCAGCATAAGGTAATACGTGAATAGGAATTGAATTATCACTTGAAAGGTGTCTCTTTACCCTCCCGCTCTACCTCTTTCCAGTATTGGCACAAGATAACAACCTTCCTCTACTTACCTTGAAATTAAAGCACATGAAATAACATACAGGATGTGTTATATAATGTGATGTTGTTTAACAACATGACACTAGGGGTAAATTTTTGAAAAACAGGTGCACTCAGGTATACCTGTTTGCTGTAGCTGTGCATATGCATATTTTAATGTAACTCCCTTTTCCAGATTCCCCAGATGTGTGATGTTCTAAGAAAGTCATGATTTAAATGTTTAATATGTAACTTTTCTACATTAACATGTTTTAAAACGATTAGACCAATGTTAAACATTTTGCTGAGTTGCACATTACATTAGTCCAATTTTTTCTAACTATGTAGACTCGGGATGAAACAATAATAGTTTTCGTGATAAACTTTAAAATTTTGATTACTATGATAATCGTGTTTGCTTACTACACTTTAAATAACTCATAAATCATTAGTTAGTTAGTTAGTTAATTTGCAAATTAAGACGTTTTTGATATAAAACTGAAAATTGTGGAATGATTTAAGTGTGTGTGATATTACTGTAATTGCACTCAGTAACTGATAAACATGATGATTTTGGTCAATACAATCGTGATACGAAATTTTCATACCGTTTCATCTTTAACGTGGACAGTATATTAAATAGTGGACGTATCTTCCGGGTCTGAAAAGTGAAGCCAGTGCAGAGGTGTCTTAAGCCTGCATTCTTTCTCATGGCCAGCAGGGGGCAACTCCACTAATTTCAAAAGTAGTCCGATTGCATATATCCGTATGAGAAAATAACTTTACTTCTTACATGATTTATGACCCCAGTAAACAGTTCATTGAAAATGTTCATTGGTCTTGATGGTCGTCTTGTAAATTATGGTTCTATTTAGAATAAAACAAGACAAAACTCAGATCAAACTGTCAAATTAGGCAGTGCTGATCAAATATGAATCAAGACACTCTTGCTGTACTGCAAATTTCTTGGCTCAAATATTGTCAGAAACACATATTAGTGCAGGGATTCCCAAAAGTCAAGGGCCCCCCAAATAGATGCACATTAGACCACAGACCCTGATTTTGAGAGGATTTTGCCTTACGGAATTCCCTTTGAGTAACTGTTTTTTACTTTTAAGTCTGTTGATCAAAAAAGTATTCACTGTCAATCTATTATAAACTACAATCAGTCAAAACAGATGACCCCATTTCCTTCTGTGTTCAAACTTCCAAAATTAGTTTATTCATTTATTCTATTCTTCCTTTTGCTGGGGGCCCCCCACAACCCATTCATGGACCCCTGTTGGCCGCTGGTCCCTAGTTTGAAAACTAGGGACCAGCTTTGAAAAACTTATGAGCTGTTCAGCTGTATTACAAGGGAGACTGTGTCAAATTTCTAACAGAGCCTCCCAAAACTCAGATAAAACTGTCAAACTAGACAGAGCTGAGCAATATTCTGTAACAACATTACCTATTTCTTGCCTAAAATGTTTTCAGAAACATATTTTAGAGACGTTTAGCTGTAATACGAGAAACTTTGTGACGCGGCAGGCCACCACTATTTGCTGCTGTACAAATAAGCCAAAACCAACCACCACTCAAGTCACCCACCTCCACGCTCTCGTCGATACTGCGTAAATATCCAATTAAGATTATTTTGACTGATACTGCAATTGCAATATGTGATATTAGTTTGTGATATTAGAGGTAATGATCATTTTTACATCATTATTCCTATTTTTATTGAAAAATGTGTTAAAATGACTATGGTGTGATTTTTTTTTATTTATTTTTTTGCAGGAATCTATACCAAATTAAGATGTTTTTTTTTAAATCTGTGGAATCTGAGGTGTAGGACAGGACATCTCTCACATTTTACCTTTAACAAATATTGTACATGCTGTAATTCGAAAATCGCAGAAAGCCATATTGTGATTTCAATAAAATTTAGATTAATTGTGCAACCTAATGTGTATGCTCTAGATGCAAAAAACAATATGGCGAACTCGAAGCTTCAAGATGCTAGTCCACCAATTAAAAATGGCTCACATTTAATTCAACCACAGAGAAATCTGTAATTTTACCCAACTTAACTTTGTTTCATTTGTTATAATGTCAGAGTGTGAGGATGGTAACTGGCAAATATGACTGCACGTGATGTGAATAAAACTTTAATACATTACCTCGACCATAAACATGATTTCTGCACGATTACACTCAAATAGATTTTAATTGGCAGTGGGTGCTGTTTTAAACTACTACAAGGAACTGCACCTGTGGATAAAAGTTGTAGAGTTTCCACTGCAATAACTAAAAAAA
>JAJHUR010078485.1:0-10553 GCA_027495735.1 Lutjanus campechanus | reverse complement strand
GGGGCTCATAAGCCATACAGTTGGGGAACCACTGGTCTAAAAGTTTCTGAAACTTTAAATGTATGTGACCTCTGTCAGATGTGGACTACCCAGATGTGACACAAAGTCTGACTCTCCAGTTTATAGGATTACGCTGCTTATATGAAAATACTGAGTGTCTGTGTCAAAAATGCAAAGTCAGAAGATCAGATTTCCACTATAGCAGCTCATAAAAACAGATTTAAGAGCCTTTGGCATGATAATTATGCTTCAACTGTTTACACAATAGACACTCGGAGTGTTCTGACAGGCAGTTTACATTACAAACATGACCAGAAATGATCGCCCTGCTGTGAAAGTGAAACTTTGTCTTACCTCTGAACACGGCTTGCCTCGTCAGAGACTGTTGTCCTTCCACATCCAGACACGGCTCCACCCACACAAAGGTATGATAATCCTTTGTTGTGCTCCATCCCACCTATACAGCGCACGAAAAGTTAAACAAAACTCAGACAGAGACTCTTTAATCCACCTCACTGATTACATGATTAAAAGATCTCTAAGATCTAAGAGGAAATCCCCGACTCCACCCTCTCACTGTCTGTGGATACGAGATATTCTTCAGTCATTGATTAAACTGGGAATAATTAGGTGTGCAATGAGAGGTTCATCAGCCAGATTAAAGAAAACATGAGGGTCTTTTTATAGATAAAGTAGATAAATTACAGTTCCCTTTTGTTCCAGAATACTGACTTTTAGGACTCGTCTTCAAACATGTTACAATACTCAAGTGTTGGGCCTGTTTGATATATATATTTTATATTTTTTCTCTTATTTTCTGTTTTAGGACTGCAGCTAATGATTTTTTTATTTTTATTTTTTACCAATTAATCTTTATAACCATTTTCTCAAGTAATCGATGTGTTGTTTGGTCCATAAAAAGTCAGAAAATGGTGAAAAATGTTGATCACCGTTCTCCAAAGCTAAAGATATTCAGTTTACTGTCATAAAGGAGTAAAGAACCCAGAAAATATTCACATTTGAGGAGAATGATTAATCAACCATCAAAATAGTTGGCAATTAATTTAATAGTTAATTAATAATTGATTAATTGTTGCAGCTCTAATGCATGTTTTTTCTTGATTTTATTGTAAACTATCTTTATTTTTTAATTACTTTTATTTTTACTTAGATTTTTAGTATAATTATTTCCATCTTTCTATTTTATTACTTTTATCACTATTTTTTTGTATTTAGCTTTATAATAATAATAATAATAATAATAATAATAAGAAGAAGAAGAAGAAGAAGAAGAAGAAGAAGAAGAAGAAGAAGAAGGGTATACATTGAAAAACTACACCTTTTCTCTTCAAAAATGCACGGTATTGTTTATTTTTTCTTCATTGCTTATTCCTGATGTCCTCAACTGTCTTGTTTTGTCCACTACCTAACTATATTGAGTTTACTCTCATAAACGAGAAAAGAAACCACAAATATTCACATTTGAGGAGATATTTTCTATTTTAAAAAATTACTGAAAATGCCTGATCAATGATCAAAATAGTTGGCAATTAATTTAATAGTCGATTAATAATTTATTCATCGTTGCAGCTCTAATTTATATATTTTTCTTTCTCATTTTTACTGTGAACTGTAGAGTTTTAGCATAATTATCTTTCCCTTTTTTATTTTACTTTTAAACCTATTTTTTTTCTATGTATCTTTATCATTAACAACAACAACAACAACAACAACAATAATAACAGTCAATTTGTCATCGTTTGCTCACCTTAAAGATGCCCACCCAGTCTCTGGGGTTGGGCTGGAAGGCAGCAGTGAGGGTGTAGCTGCAGGTGACGGGGGTTGAAGGTGGGTATGAGTGCGGGATGTCAATGAACACCACCTGGGAGAAGGTGCGGGCTGAGGAGTCGGCGGCTGCTGCCTCTGTGGAGCCCTCCATGCTGAGCTTAAAGTCTGCCAGTAAACAAATAAAGACCGATGATGAAACAACATGTCATGAGTTTGACTGATGACAGCAGGTGCAACAAGATGGCCTGTGATATAACATATGTTTTATAGGCTTCCGTCTTCCTGTTGTTGTTGATATTTGGGGTTTTGCGCACGTTCAATCTCGATTTCACTTGTTTCCAGATGGCTTATGCGTTCGTAGTTAACTCAAAAACACTTCTCAGAGCTGAAAAGGCTGAGATTTTATCTTAAAAAGAGTCCCTTCCCCCAGAGATGACATTTAATCTATTATAAAAACTTTTAGTTGAAAGAATAACTTGCACATAAAGAAACCGAAAGTGAGCTAGCAAAAAAAAAGAAGACCGCACCCGAAAGATTATATAATGAAGACTTTGATATACAATACTTTTTTAAACTACAGGCTGTTCTAATAAACCTATAACTTTGATGAAATAGTTGGATAAAAACATTAAATTTACCTGTTTGCTGTCACTGACAACATCGAGGTCTGCCGTCTGCTCAGTGAAACCTTCGCCTGTGATGTATTCAAGTGCTGCTCGGATAATTTGTACTGCGTGCGTCGTGAATGCGACATGATACTTGGGGCACGTGAAGCAGTACGTTTTTGTTTTTTATAAATGGCCGCTGTTTGTCATATGATTTTTCGATCTTTGCCGCGCTAAAAATCGGCAATTGTTTTGAAAAACTACGCATCTATGTAAAAACGATCAGCACTGACAAACGTATGCGTATCGGTATCAATTTTAAAAAGTTTGGTATCGTCCAACTACCAACTTGCTTAATTAGATGCAACTTTTCTGGATCCAAACTGATTTTCTCTAATTTCTTTAAAGGGATTTTAGAAATATCGTAAAACGACCTTTCTATGATCAATGACCTTTAAATTAACCTTTTTACGTTCAAATTCAAATAGCTTTATTGACATGTGAAACAGATTTCATTGTCAAAACAAGTGTGAAAAATGAAGTAAAAGAAGAATGTACATAAACAGAAGGAATTGTAATTTTTCTAGCAATATATAGGCATATTTATACAGATAAATAACTTAAAATAAAACGGAAAAATACAAATATGATTGTAGAAACACTGTAACCATTTATTCGATCAATCTATTTTTATTAATCTAAATTTTAAAAATAACTAATTTTAAAAAAATGTATATACTGTTCTTTTTTGTTTGGTTTCAACGTTTTTTGATTTTTCTATTCACATTTGTGGTTACTGACAATTTCAGTTACATTAAAAAGTAAGATTTCTATTGACTGCAAAGGAACTGAACAAAAACTAGCTGTGGGCAATGTCGTTAGATTTGTTTTAGTGCCATTTAAAAATATAAATCAACAACAAAATCGCAAAAAAGGGGACATCATGTTTGTAACCTGCAAAAACAACCACGACCAACTAAACATGACTCAGTGTGGTCAGACAAGCTAACCTCTGCGCTCAAATCTAATAGTTGTTACGTTGTTCCCGATTGTTCGTGAAGGCATCATTAGTTGACCCATGACAACGGGAAATGTAGTTCTTAATCAACACGCCACTTCCACGTCTCTTCTGCAGTGTGAGCTAAAAACACAAGAGGGAGCCAAACTCTTTTCTGATCCTGAAACTGATTCTGTTCTGTAAACATACTTTGTAACACTATGTAATATTATAAACCTTAACACGACTATTCTGGTTGCATTTTTGCTTTTTAATTCTTATTTACAAGCAAACAGAGCATGTAATAGACAGGATCCTAACAGTTCCATGACAATTCAGGAATGACAGACTGAGATTTTTAAAACTTTTAGTTAATTGGAGGGGATGGAAATGACAATGCCAAAGTTTAAATTTGCTCAGACAGGTTTACATCTGCTGGACTGATTGTAAATCCAAAACCATTTATTTACCTGTTTTAGGCTCTTTTTTTGGAGACAGGTCGTCCAATGTCGAAAGCATGATGAGTGGTAATATGCCACTTTGTGTGTGCTCAAAGAACCAGGCTTTTTAAACTGATCCTAACCCCACAAAATAATTCATCTCTGACCACGCCCTAGTTAGTGATGTCACACTACAGCTGGTGTTTTTCACCAAGCACCTGTTTTGCTTTGGTAAAGTTGTGGCCAGAAGGTGCAGCAACATGCTTAAAAAGATTAGACTGTAGAGAGCACAGGTACTTTTCTTACATTTGTGGTTTAGTGTGGAGGTACACGTTTGTTTTAGATTTTTTTGTTTTGTTATATGATGGAATAAAAAAAGTTGTCTTTGTTTATTTATTATTATTTATATAACATATAGTTGCATAGGTATCTTCTTCTTCTTCTTCTTCTTACTATAATAATAATAATAATAATAATAATAATAATAATAATAATAATTATTATTATTATTATTATTATTATTATTATTAGTAGTAGTAGTAGTAGTATATGTTATTTACATTTTCTCAGCGGAGGTGTTATCAGAACTTTCTTCTCAGAGAGGCAAATGTTAATTTTCAAGAAGAATTACCAGTTTATAATGGAATAATTTGGAAAATAATTCTGGAAACCGCCTAAACTCTAAAGTGCACCTGTGGATTAATCTGCAGCTGTATCTTTTCTCATCGATGAGCCACCAACCAATCAGAGACGAGATTTCTCACACGCCCGTCTCGTGATTGGCTGGAGGCGGAAATGGGACGTTCCATGTGAAAGGCAGGGCGCGTGTGTGACTGTGGTTGATTCATGTTTACATTCGTAGGTAACGGCTGCTCTGTGCGTGAAGACGAGACTCCAGCACGACCCGGCAACAGAAACAACATTATTAAAGGCTCCCTGTTAGTTTTACCGGCCAGGAGTAAGAGGACATACTTTTTTTCTAACGGTAATGTCAAGTTTTTAACGTTTTTTAGTCGTTTTCAAGTTGAATGTCAAAGTCAGTTGCTGGCGTGAGATTGCTCTCGCTAAGGAAGAAGTCGGCATTCCGTTACCATAGCAACAGCTCGGCACATATAGCTAGCTATAGGTTATGCTGTTAGCTGCCGGGTTTAGCTTGATTTTTAAGGACACAAACTCACGGAAATGTTCAAATTGTGTCGTTTATAAAGAGGTGTTATGCCTTGATGAGTGGAACTGATCATTACAAGAGGTTTGTTAATTGTGTCTTTGACGAGAAAACTCCCTAACGTTAAGCTGCACTGTTGTATTTCATTACTACGAGATTGTAACGTTAGTTAACTAGGTTAAATTATATGGAGATCATACTTAAAAGCAAAGGTGGGTGAAGTAATCAGAACTGAAAGACTGCATTCAGAAACTTAGTCTGCTCAAAACAAGTATAGATTAGTTACATGTACTTAAGGTATTAAAAGTACTCATAAAGTAGAAACATGGCTTCTGTGCTTCTTATTATGTATCATATAATTTGATTATTCATTTGGATGTATTACTGTGTTCATCAGTGCATTTTATTATTGTAGTTTGTTAAGGTTGGCCTAATTTTGTGTACTTTTGATACTTTAATCTAAATAATAATGCATTGTATTTTATAAACTGATCACATGTTTAACTAGCTGTTAGATAAATGTATTTAAGTAACAAGTACAATATTTCCCTCTCAAAGGTATACGGTATGTGCAGCAGTGTTGCAATTCAGTGGTAGTTTAACTGCATTCAAATCTAAGAAGTTTCAGTAGTTAACTACTCTGAGTCATGTTGTTTTGGTAGTTCATTACAAACTACTTATTAGTAGTATTCTAATGAGCTGTGGCATAGTGCCATACTGTAGGTATGGCACTATGCCACAGCTCACTGGCCACAGTTGTGATTTAATGACAACCACCTGCTATTTATGGCTGCAACTAATGATTGCCTTCATGGTCGGTTAATCGGTCAGCTATTCTCTCGATCAATCTTTGTTTCCTTTAATGAAACACACCCACACTTTACTGAGTGTCAGTTCAGTTTTACCTCTGTGTAACAATATGAGATTCCAGACTCAGATTGTGATACATTTAATGTAGTTTAACTATTTTATGAAAGTAGTTCTAGTTTGACAAGCCATTTTTTGAGAGTAGTTAGTTTCACTACCTTCATTGTGAAGTATAGACGTGACATGGAAAGATGTGAAAAGATTTGAAAGAACACTAAAAACAATGAAAAGAACAGTTATTTTGTCATTACTTTTTGCATAACAAATTATATTGTTTCATTGTCACATTAAATTATAATTGCCCTGCTCTGTAATTGTATAAGAGCTCATGCTGTCATTGTAACACTCTCTCTCACAAACACAAAAGGTTTGCATAAATACCTGCAAATGCACATACAATCATGACTTGTCAATTCAGCAGTTGGCTGACATCAGTGATCTTTAAGGCATCACAAGAAAGACAAAACGTAGATAAGTGAGTTAGGAAGGGTGTAGGATGTCAACTAATGATTAATTAATGTTGATTGGATGATTAATCAAGATTGTAGCCGTGCTGAGGTTGGTAATTTTGTGTTATTCTTCCATCTCATTATTATCTATTTTATTCTATTACTTGCCTACTTTCTGTTCGACTAGCGTTTCTCCTTGTGCCCATACACCATTTTTAATGTCTTCAATGGAAGGCTATGCTTCAACAGTAGCTACTTCATTTCAACTTGGCTAAGAAGACAGATGTCCAGCCTGTTCACTTACACACCGCACACTGCCAGGGTGGCGCTTTTCAGCACAGATTTAAATTTAACAACTCGAGGCGATGAAAAACACTTCTCCTATTTCAGTGAACAAATATCAGGGATTATCCCTCTCCACTCGCTCCCTGCTGAGGTCTCCTGCTCATTTTCTCTCCATCATGTCAAGAGGGATCAGGTGTTTGTCCCCACAGCTTCTAATTGGTCACCAGATCCACCGCTGGGCCTGTTGCTTGAGTGTGTAAGTCAATCTGAGCTGAGCCATCCTTGTGATGATACAAATCTACTCTTCTTCTTTTTTTTTAAGACTCCAGAGGCAGACGGCGCGCAAGGTCGAGATGTGGTTCATTGGTTTGCCTACTGAAGAGTGTGACAGCGTCTTAAAGGGCTCTTGAGACAAAGACTCGTGTATCAAAGACGTGTGGCGCGGCATCTTCCAACACCATTGTCCTCACAAATGTAGGCTTAACAGTGCAGGTGAGTAAGAGCCATTTTTCGATTGAGGACGGTGAAACTTGAGAGTGGACAGTGTTGCAGATTTAAGAGGTGCAAATAGCTAAAACTTATGCAGTCATTTAAAAAAAATATTTTTTATGGGCATACAGTAAGCACTTTTACATAAAGTGAGTTTCACATATTGTATGCATATACTGTACATCATCCATTTATATTTGTCTGAAATGCCCTTTTGTGAAATTTATAACAAACTCAAGGGGGAAAAAAAACAAAAACGGCGAAACAATGTACAGTTATGTACACAAATTATTCCAATTTATGGTTAACATACGCTGCTGTCTTCTCCATTTTATAAATGTTCATTATAATGTCCATCCATGCACTGAAAGTTGCCCTCTCCTGTGACAAAAACTTATGCAGTCATGATGATACAGCATTATTGCAGAGGTGCCTCTTAGATTTAATTCACCAGCACCTTGAATTAATCAAATCAACACTTCTCTAAAACAGTTTAAATGAAAATTGAATATTATAACTTTCATGAAGGCACGACTTTTTGCAGAGTGTATTATTTTTTCATTAGGTGCACCTAATAAACTAGCAGCAGAAGGAGTTGTATCACTTGCAGGAGGACTTTGTTGAATAATCATTAGTTAGTCAACAGAAAATGATCTAACTCTGAATTATGTAATAATTTAAGTCAGGTGTTTTCAAAGTCTGTGACTGCGGGCCTCCCCTCAAACAAAGCTTGGGAGATGGTCCCCCACCTGTAGTTTACTTGCTTAGTTTTGCTCAATTCTTGGATGAATATGGGATCATGATTATGTTATTCGATCCTGAAGAAACTCAAAAATTGAACAGAGATAACCCCATATTGCTGTTTTTTTTAAACTTCAGACTACACCAGATATAAGAAAATGGTCTGTCCTAAGGCATTTATTACTTTCTGACTCTGCGAAAGTGGGAAAAAATGTAAAATTATTCAATACTGTATCTCTGAAGTATATCTTTAATTATATCACACACATTGAGGGTACTCTATGTGATCCCCTTTTGATAAATAATGTAATAACTAATGTCATATTTTTTCATTTCCATTCTCTGAGCCTCCACCGGAACTGTTTGGAGCCCCCCTGGGGAGGTGCACTTTCCACTTTGAAAATCTCTCATTTAAGTAATTTAACTACAAATAGAGGGGTTTTTTTTGTATACAGTATGTGCACAACTGCCACTTGAATGTGCAAAGATTTCTTTATATCATTGCAAATTGAATGCCTTTGCATTTTCAGACTATTGACAAAATTAGCAGTTTTAAAAATATGTCTTTGCTTTTTGGTAACTTGTATTGGGCACTTGTGCAGCTCTGGTTAACTTCACTCTTGTCTATTAAACAATAATTTAATTTTAAAAAAGACGATTATAAAAATAGTAAATGTTAGTCGCCACCCTTATTTTGAGCGTTTACATGTGAAAGACAGTGTGCTGTTTTAAGTTGCAACTTCAATTTGAACG
Source organism: Lutjanus campechanus (assembly GCA_027495735.1). NCBI lineage: Eukaryota > Metazoa > Chordata > Actinopteri > Lutjaniformes > Lutjanidae > Lutjanus > Lutjanus campechanus. Next base: position 1,974 of record JAJHUR010078485.1, on the reverse strand, counting down.
ACTCATTCTAAGATAACAAAAACACAAGGGTTCTCATTTTGAGGTGATTATTCACTCTTGAAAACATACTTTCGAGTATTAGACACAATTTCTGCCATATTCTGCCAATAAATCAGGAATATCTTACTCACTAGACCTTTAAAGGTTTACATTATATTAATTAAGCTGATGCTTTTATGTAAAATTACTTAAAATAAATGTATTTAATCTCTGTAACAGCAAGAGTTAGATGTCTAAAATTGCAAGTGTATCCCCTCTAAACAAACAACTTGTTTCAGTGCCGTAGGTAGTTGTTGTTGCTTTTTTAAAGGACGTTAGACAGTAATAAGTGTGAGCATAGCGTGTGAAGGTGTAACCTGAATATTGAATGTTATGTAATGATACTGAGCAGTTAACGAAGTCTGTCATACTGAATCGAGGCATTGTTTGCTGCGGACAGATAATACAAAGGTGTTACTCATGTGTACCTGTTGTGGTTGCAAGCCGAGGGAGAACCTTGGAGAAATCCTTTGCGGGGCTGTAACTGTATCCGGGCTGAGGTCAGTGGGGCGTCTCGACCCAGTGTAAAGCTCACAGTTCAGGGCCAGGATTATCCAGATCATTGGATCAGAATACTGTTACCTAGCACCGTAACCTCCCACTGTGTACCTGGGATGTCCCTCCTTACTGCCACCACCACCCCAGTATTCAGTCACGATCATGAATTAACTTGAACTCACCTTCACCCTTACAAGACACCAGATAGGAGGCAGAAGCGAGCAGCTGAGACGCTACTGTGCTGATTGCTGGACTCCCCGCCAGGGTCCGAGTGCAGACGGAAATTATTAACAGAAGAAGAACACACAAGTGGAACAAAATTTTATTCCGATAAACTTTAGATATTAGGCATGCCAGCAGGTGGCAGAGCTTTCTTTCAAAACGTTCATGGTCCCCAGAGGATGAATCCTAAAGACTTTGTTGATCCCTCGACTTGTTCTCTAGTGGCACCATGAGGACCATATTTCTGGTTTAGAGTGAAGTACCTCAAGAGTTCTTAAATGTTTGCTATGAAATTTGGTTCACACTGGGTTGGGCGGCCTCTGTATTTTCATACCTTCCTGATATTTTAACGAGGTGTCTGGTATGATGGTGGTATTTGTGTAGAACGGCTCAACTCGACTGTACTCCAATGTACTGTAGTACTCCCTAAACATAGGCAGAGCTGATCATCTAGCAACACTATTCCCACAGTTGGGAAACACGCCCACACTGCTGCAGCTTTCATTCACTGACAAACCCAAACTTAAACTGTACATTTACTGTCAGGCCAACAACTTCACCACATTTGACATGCTATGTATTGGGACATACTAACTCATTAGTAGTATGTAGTAGATAGTATGGGGATTGGAATGCATGATGAGTCTAACTCAAATTTGTGAGTCTGGTCTGACTGGAGCCCAAGTTATGTGACTCAGGTCCACACTTCTGGTTTGTTTTTTGTGTAATTAACAAATGTTAGCACGCTAACAAGCTAAACTACTTTTTACAAGCCTTTGTGCGTGTAAATAATCTGACAATGGAGGGGAAAAAAATGTTGAGTTTTTCCCCATGGGGGACTAATAAAGGGACGTTCTTCTTTTTGGTGCATAACCATAACCATGGTAAGTTGAAAAATATAAAGACAAATAACCTAAGTATTGCATGTCAACAAGCATGAGCAGAAAATTTGCAGATATGAGAAAGTATTTTTTTTTAAATACATGAAGTTTATGTTCTTTATGAATGTGCACTTTACTCCTCATAAAAATGGATATTTCAGTCAGTTCAGTGTGGTCACATTTTAAAAATGCTTTTAGCATAAACAGTAGTATAGTAGTAGTAACAGTAAAAAGTCATGATGCACAGGTAGTGTTAAAAGTGATACTAGGCTATAAAATACCAAAGACATGTACTGTATTTAGCAAAATTGTCAGGGAAAAATATACACAAGGA
>JAJHUR010078484.1:0-10888 GCA_027495735.1 Lutjanus campechanus | reverse complement strand
AGTCCGTCCATCCATCCATCCATCCATCCATCCATCCATCCATCCATCCATCCATCCATCGGTTGCCGGTTTCATCACAGTGCACACAGCAGCAATACATACAGCAACAACAGTTTTGCCTTCTGCCTTGCCTTCTGCAAAGATTAGCCATGAACAGTATTCATCACCAGCTACCAACATGTCTGGGCTACTAAAGTATGGGCTCACTGCGTCCGCTGAAACTGCTAACGCAATTCTTACAGAGGAACCAGAAGGAGCAGTAAGAATGAATGGAAGCAGGAGTTTAAGTGGCTAGAATATGACACACTAAGGATGTAATGTACTGCACTGCGTGCTGCCAGGTTCCTAATCTCATTGTGAAGTCTTTCACTGGAAACAATGCCTCCAGGAAACACCACATCACAATCCATGGAACAAGTGAACATAAGTTGTTGTGTCAAGGTTAAGGAAGACCAGGTGAAGTTTTCTTTTCTGCCTTTCCTGTATTGCTTTACATAAGTTTAAAAATGGGCCAAAAAAAGTAATGGCAACTAAACTGAGGGACTTTGTGGCCCAGTGCTTAAAAATATTAGTGTCGATCTCTGAATGTGCTCAAAATTCAGATCAATACTAAAAAGCACCCCAAGGTTACAGGCTGTGCTTCGGCCTTGACTTTTTGTGCCAGAAATGTTACGTTTGTACACTGTTTATCTGAATCTTCGCTTCAATAATTCCAATCAAAAGCGGGTCAGTTCATGGAAGCTTAAAGCATATTAGATCAATGTCTAGACTCAGTGTGTTAAGAGGAAGCCATCATTGAACTATATATATACTGTATTAGGGAGTATCATCTCTAAAGCTCTTCAGATCTATCTTACAGGAACTAATATTATGTAATATTATGCATTATGTAAAGACTGAACTAAACAGGTCGTAATGGATCCTGGAAGACTGCACTGTATGCACTGCATGTTACAGTGACATTATGAGGAGACAATGATGATGACATACATTAAAGTAAAATTGGGCCAGTGTGTCATAAGCAAGGTGTCATTACAATTATGTCCTTTAAATGACAAAAAAGGTAATCCACAAATCCTGCTAACTGCCTGCTATAGACTGAATATATAAGCCATGTTGAATTTTCTGTCATCAAGCTCCCTTCAAATGTGCATCAGTCTTCACTATTCACGTGAATCCTTCATTTACTTTTTAACAATGTAATATTAAAAAAATACAGGGTGATACCGAACGATTCATATTTGTTTGATTAATCTGAGTAAAGCTTCTTCTGCTCATCAAAAAGCTTAGACATGAAACATTTGCATCTTTTGGCGGTCACATTTCCACATGCAAATTGATTTGGATGAATGATTCCTCTGAAACAAACATCAGGCTGAATCAGAGCAAACCGAGGAGGGGGAAAGTGTCAATGAGTAATGATTAAGAGGGGATGAGGTTGTTTTCATCTGAGTGAGTGTGTGTATTTTCGTGGCTGTGGGTGGTACTATTTCAGCTGAGGAGGGCATTGGATTAGAGCTGGTGGTACTGCTGTCAGGGTAAACAGCAAATTGTTGGTTCATCATGATTAATAAAGCTTCTCCCCACCCTCCCGGCTGTTCTGGGTATACAAGATTGAACATGTGTTGAGTCCTATGATTAATACACATTGGGTCATGCCAGCTGTAGTTTTTAAAGATGTCATCTTTGAGGCTTGGTTCTCTTTGTGACATCTGTTGGGGTTTTGGGTGGAGGGTTTTGGCTGCTTCTTCCAAAGATAACTTCACATTCAAGTAGTGTCAACATTACACTGTGTTTGTTCCACCGGGGTGGCAATTGCCACATACTATTCATTTTTTTCTGCAATGCAGTAACCAACAATAGGAGGTAGAATGCTTGCACTGCAGCTTTTCATTAAACACACACACACATTAATAACTGAATATTATTGTGTGGTAAACACTTTGTGAAACGTGAATATGGCTGCTGAAGTCAAGGAGAAAGTAACTGCAATGGGGTTTTAAAACAGATGTCTCTTGAGGTCTGCTGTGCATATTTTAAGAAGGATGGGAGCTGTTGACCTGGCCCAAATAAATGGAAATTACACCGTATACACACACACTATGGAAATACATTTTATTCTAGTTTTTAATCTCCTCTTTCTTTAACTGTGTATGTCCTGTTCACATATACAACAAACATGGGTGACACTTTATTTGAAGGGTTGTGCATAAGACTGTCATTACACTGTCATAACCATGTCATGACACCCACCATGGACATTAAGGAGGAGATGTATTTGTTATAACAGCTTGACATAAATCAAGCCAGCATGACCTGACAATGCCTTTGTCATTACAACTTGACACTAATCAAGCCAATGATGTCTTGTTATGACAACTTGACATCAACCAAGACAAGAGTATCTTTGTTATGACAACCTGACATTACAGTATCAAACTTAAAGAAACTGTCTTTATGTTTTAACATTACATTTTACTGTCTTATGTGGTTGGTCTTGAAACCGGCTGTGACGACACCATTATAAGATAATAATAATATGATAATATGAATATTTCCCTTCATCTCAACTAAAGTGCACCATTTGTCGTAAAGATGTCATTCATGTTATAAGGCCAGTTTGACAATAGCACAGTGCCAAGGTGATTTAAAGTAGGCTAACTGTTATCTGCTGTTATCTGTAGCTGGCATTAGCAAGTTATCTTTTTCAGCCATGGACCTAGCTGCCTAATTAGTTAACTCAGCCTCAGGGTGCTACGCACAAAACACAGGCCTAAGACGGTGTAATGGCAGTCTTATGCACACTCCTTCAAATAAAGTGTTACCCAGACATGTATACAAAAATAAAATGGTATCACACATAAAACAAGAGTTTACAAAGACAGATTGTACTGTATATAGAATCAGCATCACCAATACAGTCCATCTGTTGTTCGAGTCAACACTAATATAATACACTTTACTACCCACATGTATAGATTCTTGTATTTTTCATACAAGCTAAAACAATGACACTTTTATTGTCCGTTGCTAATTTGATAGTTTTATTAAGTGACATAAGATAAAAACATATACTGTTACACTAAGCCTATAATATTGTGATATATAGCATTACAACTTTCTCTTCCTGGAACAAGAGGGCCTGAAGTCACGAGTGAAGCCAGTAGTGAGAGTGGTAGGGAGGGGTTGAGTGGATGTTTTGTAGCCAGCTAACTTTACGAGCAGTGCTTGGACATGTTGAAATACTCTGAGCAGGAGGTTTTGTTCTGAAAGGCCAGACTGTTCTCACACACACTGTGAGCTTAGCAGCCATTCACTGTAAAGCACATGAACAGGCAACTGGTCAAAAGCCACTTTGCAAACATTTAATCAGCATGACATATGTGCACATGCTGTCCCTTGGACAGTAAACACGAACATGTGCTAACGCACACAAATGTTTCGCAAGCCTGCGCCCTGTAATGCTATGTGAACATACACACACACACACAGCGCAGGCACAAATCCTTGTGGTAGGTCTGAGTTTATCGTAGGTTTCCAACGATAAACACAGTGAAATAAATATTTCAAGCTTTCAAGCTATATACAAAATTAAGCACTAGTAAAATCCTTGGCTGCTCTTATAGAAGATGTCAAAACTCCTGGCAGTATGTGCTGTAACTTGCTTGTGCTTCAAAGACAATGTTATTAGAGAGGAAATACTCAGATCATAAAATGCGCAAGGAGGAATAGCAAGCAAATCAGGAGAGGTCATCTGCAGGGCAGGCAAGCTCAAACAGTGTGCTTTTCTTTCTATGCTCTGTTTCCACCCCTCCTACCTATTATTTTGCGTTCTTAAATGATCTCTCCTCCAAGGGGCCATGCCTTCAGTTCAAATCATCTTTCTTCTTCCTCTTGATTTCTCTGCCCACTACCGCAAACAGCATGAAAGCCTACTTTCTCTCTGTTCTCATTGCTGCCTTTTGTAACCCAGCTGGTGACCACATGAACGCGCTGAACGCCACCAGTAGCTGCAGTCACTTGGAAGCCTGAGCAGCACCAGGGGCATGCAGTCTTGGCATATTTTTTACTCTCATTTTATTCCCAGCTCTGTGTTTTCCCCCCTTTATCTGTCTCCCCTCCTCCTATCTTTTGACCTCACCTCTCCCTTGTTCCAGCTGGCAGCTTGGGGATTTAGAAAATGAAACAGCTCTATGGCCAGTCTTGTCCCAGTGAGACACTACACAATGGCTGTTCTGAAACACTGTGACATCGTGGATGATGAGGCTGACTTTGGGAAAAGTTTTCTCAAGTTCAACTACTAGAAAAACTCAAGAAAGGCTGGTTAAATGTACTGTAACTGTTCTGTTTCATTAAGGATTTGATTTCTGGTTTCCGCTGCTGAAAGTACAACTTTTCACTGTAGTTCTAAGCAATGAGACTTCAAATTATTTGTCCAAATTTTGTGAAGCTTCCAGTTAATCTCTTAAAGAGCTGAGTCAAGGGTAACCGTGTGATTTTGTAGACCTGGCCGGAAGCCCAGTGGGCCCTCTGTCATGCTTCTTTGCAGCCTGGCAAGCTTCTGTATTGAGTGATGAGTCAGACATGTAGGCAGAGTCAGGGAGGGTCAGGAACATAAAGAGCCGCAGTGATGTTGGCATCTCCGCACAAGATCAAAAACGCAGTCAGCTGCTGAACCCAGCAATCTCAGCTCTCTTGTTTTGAAGTTAGCTCGAAACTGTTTTGATGATTTCATACTGACGAGCTGCTTCTCGTGCTTGGGAGATGTCTGCATAACTAATCATGAGATGGTGTGCAACTCTTTAAACTCTGTAAACTTGTTTTGCCTACATAATCATTCATCTCTAAGTTCATCAAACTGTGTCCTTCTCTAAATGGGAATGCTGATGTCAAAGAAGTGTCAAAGCACAGTACGTTGCCTGGAGGAATGTTTCTAAACCTGGCGGTCAGGACCCTCAAGGAGGTCATGAGATAATTTCTTGGGTCCGCCAGATGGTTGTGGGAAATAAAATAAAATACTGTGGCAAGCAGCACGAAACAAGAGCCAGAAAGCAGCTCTCAGTGGTGTAGCATTTACATTTTGTAACATAAAATACCTACAAGTTTTTAACTGGTTATGAAACAGTCTCAATTTAATACTGATGCCTCTACATGACCTACATAAGCAAACAGAACCATCAGAGAGAAGATTGGCTATGTCTGTATAGTTATTCTAAACGCCTGCCACTGGGACGGATTCTCCGTGAAACCAGATGAAACGAGCCTGTTTACATTTTTTCCATGCAAAGTTACAGTGAGAAGTACGATAGCCTGCAAAAGAAGCAGGAGGAGATTTTTATTTAGATAATTTTATTTTGGCGTTATATTTTGCAGTTGTTTCGGTGGAAAAGCCATGCCTTTATTCTGCTGTCCATTAAAGTTCCTCTAAGTATCTTTCACAAACTACTCAGTCTAGAAAGCATGATGGGAAATGAGGGCCGTATTTCAGACTGTGATATAATATGCCTTTTAATAGATTTGAATCAATGTGCTGGTGAGAGTCACATGGGTTTTGAATGGGAACACAACAGAAAAGCACTCTTTTTCGTTTTGAAGCTTTTGTACTTTAAATTATTACAAGGAACTTCCATATTTTGTTGAATTCAAAGGCCCATGTGGACAAAAGTGGTAGCGTTTCCACTGTGATAAACACAAAATATAATGTCAAAAATAAAATCATATAAATCTGACATAAATTTAATTTCCTGCTTCTTTTTAACTGGCTAATGTTCTACTCACTGCAACTTTGGATGGAAAAATGTAAACACAGGCACATTTCATCTGATCCAATGGAGAATCCGACCTGACGTAAAGAACAACTACAGTACGCATATCGAAACAGCCAATCTTCTCGTGGATGGTCTCGTTAAACAAACAGGTCATATAGAAGCATCAGAGACTGTTTCATAACCAGTTAAAAACTTAAACTTAAAATCCCAGCAGCAGTAGCCAGTTTGATTAGCTGTCACATGGCACAACTACTATGGAGCGGTCAGAAAAATTATTTCAGCTCAAGACTCGGCCCAACAGGAGACGGAAAAGCAAAGGAAAGGTCTCAGGGTAGGTCATCTGAAAGTCTGACAACAGCACCATCAACTGAGAATGAGGTTCTGGCATTTCCAACAAGCTCCAACCTAGCTTTGAAAAATATCACCCAGACTTTGTGCAATATGGATTTTTTTGTGGGGATCGCGAACACCAACTTGATTACAGTAGTTGTTTTTCTACTCTCCTGTACTGTTAATCATCTTGCAACCTCTTTGGGGGTCCTGGCCCCCTAGGCTGAGAACCACTGGCCTAGAGTAATTGCAGTGAGTGCAGAAGACATGTCCTTTCACTATTAATGTCGGGGCTCCCCACTCAAACATAAACAGTCCACAGGCTGTTTCTCACTCCAGTTACAGTAACTGCAGGGTTATGTCATTTCAGCCCAGATGAAACATTTCTGTCCAGGACGTTTACATTAATGAATCTTTACAGTTTTTGTCTTGGACTTCACCTGAGGCATGACACCTGTGCTGAGCTGGCCATATATCTGTCTTTATGGCACTGCGGACCAGTGAAATACGGCTGTTTATGGCTGTGTGGTTGGGTTGGAATTACACACCACTATGTTAGTCTCAACTGCTTTGCCACTTCTTAAGAGGTCCCCGGGTGATTTTACCAAGACTTAGGCTGGTTTATTGAGTGGTTGCACTGTAACAGCTATATGGTTGAAGGTCCAACGGCTCAAATTACTCATGGCTATTACACACTGAAAGCCTGTCCTCTACAGTGCAATAAAAGGTGTTACTGCACTTATGAATGGCTCCCTTCATACGCTATGTTTGTTTTCTATATACTTTTTTAATGCTATCAAATACATGAACATGGCCTTTATTGGGTCAGGTCAAATATCCAATCAATATTTCTCCTCCATCCTGTTTTCAATTCGCCCATCACTGCCGACACTTATCTCTTTCACTGAGTGCTCCTGAGGGGAATCGAGCTTTCATACACAATCATTAAATTCAGATTTCCTTTCATTTGTATCGTGCACATTCCTCTCTTTTTACAGTGACCAGAGCTCCATGTGGTGAAGCAGAGCAGCCTGTCTGAATGTTTGCTTGTCTCTGTGTTTGTTTGTGTAATCAGCATGGTAGCATGGTAGCTGTTGACTGGATGTGTCTTATCAGATTGTTGGGTGGATGGAGATGAAAGCTGACCCCGGTCCCCTCTGAGCCAGCAGACCATGGCCTTGTGGAGATGCGGCCCGCTGCTAATAGCGGGCTGGAACTCTCTTTAGAATTGGGATTTCCAAACGCTCGGTGCCAAATTTCCAGAGGGAAACAGTGTCCTCATTTAGCAGGTTTCAGCAGATTTGGTTTGAGTAGGCTGTGCTGACCAAGGTTACACTTACACTCCCTAGATACATCAAGCTGAAAAGTTTAAATTTACACATCCCTCTGTTTTGTGGTGGTAAACCAGCCCAACTGTAGGCTACTTCTACAAGTATCCTGGGTGGGTGCTCCTCTGGGTTAAAGGGATAGTTCGGATTATTTGATGTGGGGTTGTATGGCAGTCGGCATGACCTTAGTTTGAAGAGGCAGAAAGGAGTGCCAGCTGCAACAAAAGATATTTTAGCCACTTAAAAATGGTCCTCCTAAAATACTTGTTTCAATTCTTTACTTTGTCATCAATCAACCTTTTATGATGGGAAGCTGCTGTTATATAAGTCAAAAGTTGCCCTCTCCAAACCAACTAAACTCCTTAGATGAAATCTGTAAAGCAGTCATTTTACCTCGCAGAACATGGGAGTTGCTGGTCTATCGCTGCCTCCATTTGTTAGTTTGTTTGCATTATTATGTGACTTTGGTGAATCTGAACTGACCTTTTAAAACAGCAAGATCAAACATTAACAAACTAACAGATCAAGGCAGTGGTAGACCAGCAACTCCCATGTTCTGCAAAGTAAAATAACTGCTTTCACCTATGAAGTTTGGTTGGTTTTAAGAGAGTGATATTTGGCTTGTGTAAAGACAGCTTCTTGTTAGAAAAGGCTGTCTGATGGCAAGGTAAAGTGGTGAAAATATTCAAAATATAATGTACACCTCAACTGATACCGATTTTTTTCATGTGGATCTTTTTTAAAGTGGCTAAAATACCTTTTGTTGCTAACTTTGTCAACAGCAGCTCACTGCTTAGCTTACATGCTGGTACTCCTCCCTGCTTCTCCTAACTGGAGGCACGCTGACTGGCATCTGCTGCAGCTAATATACACTGGCTATTGTTAAGTACCTCAGACAACCCCACATCACATAATCCGAACTATCACTTTAAGCCCAACCTGTCTTGGTATGCTCTCCAGGTCACTGTGGCCTGGCCCAACCCTGACGAGAATCAGAAGAGCTGGAGCACAGACCGAGCAAGAGGGAGGGCAGTGAGTTTAAAGAGAGAAAAACAGAGATGGGAAAATGATCTATGACTAGGCACAGTGGTTCACTTAGCATGCGCATACACTTACAGGTAATCACACGCTGTGATTACCTTGTACCCAGGAGGCGTTTGATACTCATCATTAGGGCTATTCTACCCGTCTATTTCTATTTCCGTCTGCGGGCTAGGTGGTGTCTACAATATCTAGTTTGGCTCATCATTAGCCCATTATAGGCCTACACACAGCCAAGCATGTTTCATTTCAGTGCTACTCCAGGCTAATGAACAGGTATCGATTTATCTAACAATCACAGCAACTGCAAAGAGCTGAATTAATTTGGTGTAAGTGACTCGCTCTTGCCAACAAACTGCTCATCCTCACATTCTCTCTCTCATACACACACACACACGCGTACACACAAACTCTCTCTCTCGCCGTCTTTCTCTATTTCTTTCATCCCTGTGGCTGTGTAAGCAAATCTTGACATTAGCAAATCAAAGCAAAGTTGCAGCACAGTGTAATGTATATACTCCCCTACGCTGTGTATTAAGCCACCAGATCCGACGTGCGCTTTCTACCTCCAAACACTGACATGATGATAAATGGCAAAAATACTTTAAAATATAAACAATAACACAAAATAAGATAAATTATAAATGACTGTAATTAGACCACATTTCAACACAGTACAAAGACCATACCCTCAGATTTAGTTGCTGGTCTGACAGAGGAGTAAAATATGCTTCCACACTGCACCCGTGTGGCCACTGTTGTACTGACAGCTTGTAGTATTATCCACTGTTCGAGGCATCGGGCCATTCTGAGCTTGAATTTCAAGAGTGAGTTGAAAAGATGACAATGCCTTCAGCCTAATGCTTTTGACAGCGTTGGTTCATTAAGTGGAAGATAATAGCAGCGCTTAGTCATTAAAGTCATTAAGAAACATTTACTCATTCGTTTGCCCCATCCATACTTATTCAAAACATATTCAACATCCTCTCAAATTGTCATTGATACCAAAAATCCATCAAAGCCACACTTCACATATAAAAACATATTTATAGAGATAACTGTCCCTCTATTCTTTGTATATTGCTAATAAGTTTGCACCATATCCTGTTGAATATTACTGATTGCCCTTCTTCTTGGATTTCCATCAAATAAAATACATAAAATATAAAATTTTTGCTGCTGTCATTATTAAAAACAGTAGTTTCTTTTCATCATTATTGATCTATTTGAGCATCTCCCAATCTAGATATTCTGTATCATTTCTGACATACGTTTATATCAGAGAGCAAGCTGATCTCACTAAGCCTCACTAAAGAATCTCAATCTTATAATGTCACAGTCTCATTCTTGAATTTTGGCAGTTTTGTGCATCAGTTGCAACGCTGAGACTAGCTGCAGTCGAGGATAAACTGACTTTTGACCAGGTGTGTCTGAATCAAATGCATTTCAAATGCAATTAAGTTTAATTGCACTAAATGTAATTCACCTCAGATCAAATCAGTTCACTTAGATCCCTTCTTGTAGAACTTTTGCACCTTGAATTGCCTTGTTGCTGAAATGTGCTATACAAATAAACTTGCCTTGCCTTTTATGTGATCATACTGTCTTTCTAATTACTCTAATTAGGGCTGCCACAAACAATTACTTTCATTACCAATTAATCTGTTGATAATTTTCTCAATTAATTAAGTTGTTTATTACATAAAGAGTGTCAGAAAATTGTGAAAAATGTGGATCACTATTTTCCAAAGCCCAAGCTGATGCCCTCAAATGCCTTGCTTTGTCCACAACCCAAAGATATTCATTCATAGAGGACTAAAGAAACCAGAAATATTCACATTTGAGAAGCTGAAATCAGCTAACCAGTAAATCAACTATTTGTTGGAACTTTACTATAATTATAATAGTGACAGTCTGCAGTACAGTGGTCTAATACTTTGCACAAATAGAATACAATGACAAACTTTCTAACTCTGACCTTTATACAGTGTAGACAAAAGATTTGCTGAAATGATAAACTGCTGCGTGTACCAAGTGTATTTGACTCTGCAGGTACTGTATGCTGAACCTACATTAAAGGGATAGTTCGGGATTTTTGACATGAATCTGTATGGCATCCTCATCACCAGTGTCATGCAATCACACTGACTTACCCCTGGCAGCGTCCTGTGAGCAGAGTTCTCGTCCAGCTTCGGTCAAGCCGAAAGTAGTCCGGCAGGTTTGCTAGACCCAGTAAAATAAAACGTTTCTCTTCCCAAAACATTATGTGTTCAAAAGAGTGATATATTTGCATCCCAAAAACATTGTAGTGGAAAAAGTCACACGTCGTTATCACTTGGCCCTATTTTCTCTCAGTTCGTATCAGTGCGCGCCGTCATTCTGACAGCGAGCTCAACTTTTCTAGCTCATTTCAGTGCTGAC
>JAJHUR010078483.1:0-10033 GCA_027495735.1 Lutjanus campechanus | reverse complement strand
CTGCAGGAGCGCTGCAGGAGCGCTGCAGGAGTGCAAGATGTGCACAACATCATACATTGACAGTAACAAGTGTCATTGAGTCCTACACTGTAATACCAGACCAGAATTGAAATTTCAGTGGATGATGACATATCTTGGCCATTTTATGATTTATTACAGTAAATATATTACAGATTTGTCCTTTAAAGAAGCAATAAGTAAGAACAAAGCAGGCCCATCCAAATAATGAGTCAGAGCCATAGACAGTATATCAAATTGGTTCAATCCCTATTTAATATATATTATAATGATATACAGTATATTATACTACTTGACAATAACAAGTGACAACAAGTGTTTTATGCTTTTTATAACTGTCAGTTGTCAATGTAAATTTAAGACCATTATCTGCAGAATAAAAGCCCACTGCTCTGAAAATACACAGTCTGGAGTTGTAGTTCAGTAACTGCCTGTCTTACTACCTGCCAGACTACATTAACATATTGCTTACTTTAACCGTAATAAACATCTGCTCCTTCTTAAAGATTATTAATGACTTCTTACAAGTCATAAACAGACACTTTCTGATTCAGCTAACATTCAACATTAATTTATAATGTGAAACAGGCAAGCAAAAACAGATGGGCTGGACCAGAATTAAAATTTCAAAGGAGAACATGCTGGTTGTAGCATTGTTCTCAGAGAAGCCAGGATTTCAACTTATTATGTGTCCTTAATTTTGATGTCATATCACAGTCATTTTATGATCTAGTACAGTAAATATAATACATATTTGTTCTTCAGATGGCAAAGAAATTCTCCGTGCTGCATCTGTATGCCACTCCTAAGCTGTATCTGTTCGGCATTGCTAGAGGGAGTACGTATACTTCCCCTAGTGAGAAGCCAGGCAGCTGGTCCCGCAGGGCTTTGGGCCTGACTGACTTCTCTCTGTCTAATTAGGAAGATGGAAGCCTTGGCTAGGGCCTGTCTGTGCTCAGCAAGGCTGAACACAAACTCGAGACAATCTCGGCACTCCTGTGCGCTGAGTTAGCCTATCGCAGTGAGAGGCCAGCGGTGCCATGCTTGAACGGGGGGAGCTAAAAGCATGTGTGAGTGAGTGTGAGTGAAGCCAGGCTGTGCGTGCATGCAGAGGACACATGTGAGAGCTAAAAAGCCTGTGTGGCTGCCTGTGTGTTTCAGGGCAGTGACAGAGAGTATTAACCAGCTGATCACGCTCTGTACCCAGCAAGCAGCAGGACAAAAGGAGTGTGACAACGCCTTGAGGGAATTGGAGGTAGCCGTCCTCGCATACACTGTACCACACACACAGACACCCCTCTCTCCAGGCCTGTTTTCTGTTGCCTGTACATGCCTGTATGCTTTCAATCAGGGAAACTAGCTGCATTTCTCATCCTTTTCTTCCATCTATTTTGCATTTGATTACTCCCATAGAGCCATTAACTGTAGATGGACATTAAAGGAATAGTTCTAATTTTTTTGAAGTGGGGTTGTCTATAGTCAGTGTATTACCCACAGTAGATAGTGGTTGACACACCCCCAGTTTGAAAAAGCAGAGAGGAGTACCAGCACAGGAGCTAAGCAATGTACTACTGAGGTATTTTAGCCACTTTAAAAAACAGGCCTGCCTAAAAAGATAAACTTCGGCTTTAGTAGCAGCTTAATATTTAGAAGTTCCACAGTTCCCTGTTTGGGAATCACTGTGGTTAAATAGACATATATCATCTGATATAAATCACAGACCCAGAGATTGCGTCGTGGTAGACTTTGTGATATTGGCAAATATTGTATTATCACCTAAAGACTCGATATAATGTCATATTGTGATGACACTTATTATTATTATTATTTTGTGACTTAGGTGTTTTAAAGGGTTAGTTCAGTTTCATCAAAGTCACACAATAGGACAAACGAAACAATTTAAGGCAGTGGAACACCAGTAACACCTGTGTTCTGCGAGGTAAAATGACTGGTTTTGTCAATGTAGTCTGGTTGCTTCAGAGAGAACAATATAATGTGTGATATAACTTCTGTTTCCCTTCAGAAAAGGCTGTCTGATGGCAAGGGGAAGTACTGAAAATATTCTAAATATAGCATACACTTAAAGTGACATGGATTTTTTTAGGTGGATATTTTGAAGTGACTAAAATCTATCTTGCTGCTGACCCTGTCCACAGCAGTATATCGCTTAGCTTCCATGCTGGTACTCCTGCTGCTTTTATAAACTGTGGGCATGCCAACCACCATCTGCTGTAGGTAATACATTGACGATGGATAAGTACCTCATACAGTTCCACCTGAAAATATCCAGACTATCCCTTTAACTTTAGAACTGAAACTGAAAGCTGTGCATGTTAAAGGCTTGACTTTATCAAAGCAGTCTAGTATAGCAGTATATTCTAATCAGCTTGATTTACATTTTGAGTGTTTCCTTTTTCTAATCTAAATTAAGTGGCTGATAAAGTGTAAAATCATAGCATGAAAGTTCAGTGTCCACCGTAGTTTATATTACTATCATGTCTGTCTGTCTGCATACAGGCTGTCAGGGGCCTCCTAGATAATCCCAATGAGCCTGTCAACGAACTCTCGTACTTTGACTGCATCGAGAGCGTCATGGAGAATTCAAAGGTACAGGCTTTCAAAATAATTGCGTGAACTATATACTTTAACTGTCAGAGATATTTTACGTGGTAGGCAGCTGAAGATCTAATTTGTACTCCATCTCCAAAATGCCTCAGGTCCTGGGAGAGTCGATGGCAGGCATTTCGCAGCACTGTAAGACAGGTGATGTGGTAGCCTTCGGGGAGAGCGTGGGCGTGGCGTCCAAAGCTCTGTGTGGGCTGACGGAGGCTGCAGGACAGGTGAGATCACAGCATGGCACTAACTCACTCTGAGTTACCATGCATCTGCTCTCTTCTCAGCTTAATCTGCTCTCTGCTCTCTTTTTCTGTTCACCCTGTTTCTTGATATATGCTGAGAATGAATCACATAATATTTAAGTCAGGAAAAACATTTTTTAGCATTTTTTTTACAGTCCATACAACCCCCTAAACAATACATGAAAAGAAATTCAAGCATCTTCACAAGGTGGAATCTATTCATAAATGGCATTTAGCCCTGAGTGGGTCACTTTCTATTGGATGACAGTGAGGCAGGGTGAGTCAGGTTTCTATGGAGGTTTTACAGACTCCCACCCTTAAAGCTGTAAAATAACATCCTCACCTCCATGCAACCTTAAGCTGCCGTGTCTAGAAAAGGGCACACTCTGACAGACATTTGCTCCCTGTGTTTAGGTGCTCTCTGAAAGCTCCCCTGTCATGCACTATGTATATAATATGAATCTTATGATTTATCTATTCATGTCCTTGGACTGCATGTGGGGGTGGTGGTACAGTAGCTTTTCTGTGACATCAAATCTTGGAGGACAAAAACCCATTGTCCAGTGGCAAACTGACGCATTAGTATAACGGAGTGGTTATTTGCACCAAGGTGAAAGTAGGTACACAGCAGCTATTCGGCTATTCACACTGACCCCCTTAGTTTAGCTATAAAGAGCAACAAATTCTCCCTAAAAGGTTGCAGTAGATGAATGGGTTAAGGACAGGCTTTACTATTGTTGTTATTCTGTCACAATTGGTTTGATTTGGGCCCAAAACTACTTAGTTAGGCTGAAAAAAACATCATGATTTCCTTTGCAGGTGTAAATTGACACATTGGCTATTCCACCCCTGGTGCAAATAGCATCCGCCTTAATATAACTCTGTTTTTGTTTTCTCTCCTGTAGGCCTCTTATCTTGTAGGTGTGTCTGATCCCAATAGTCAGTCAGGCCACGAGGGGCTGGTGGATCCCATCCAGTTTGCGAAGGCCCACCAGGCTATACAGATGGCTTGTCAGAACTTGGTGGACCCTGCCAGCAGTCCATCCCAGGTAAGAAGGTCCATGTGGGGCTTGAAAACAATACAGGACCGTTCCCCGGCATATGGGGACTGCAGTTGGGACAGTCTTGTGTATAGATCGCTTGTGACTTGAATTAAATGCCTCATTAAGCTTGAAAACCTTAAAATCGACTGAACGTTGTGAATAATTCACTCTACACACCTTACCACGATGTCTCATTTTGTACAACACTGCTTCCTATTTGTTGATGTTTCTTTGCTTGTCAGGTTTTGTCTGCAGCAACAATTGTAGCCAAGCACACATCAGCTCTTTGTAACGCCTGCCGCCTGGCGTCCTCTAAGACCTCCAACCCTGTGGCTAGGAGACAGTTTGTCCAGTCAGCCAAAGAGGTGGCCAACACAACAGCCAACCTTGTCAAAACCATCAAGGTCAACTCCCCAACTGATCAAAACGTTGAGTGTAAATTTGTTACAGAATTTTTTCGTCCTGTGAGAAACTGTGAATGTGTGTATAATTCAGTCATTTACTACAATACGGACAAATATTCACATGGTGTTGTCTTTTTTCAGGCCTTAGATGGGGATTTTTCAGAAGAGAACAGAAACAGGTGCCGTGTTGCTACGACACCACTCCTCGAGGCTGTGGAAAATCTGTCAACCTTTGCCAACAACCCTGAGTTTGCGAGCATCCCAGCTCAGATCAGCAGTGAGGTATTCATCCATTTTGATGCTTGTTTGTAACACCCAGTTTAGAAAGCTCTCGGTTTTCTGAAACATCCGATTGGTATTTTTTCTCACTCTTCAGAGAGATTTAATGAATGTGTTTGTGACTTCTGTGCTCAATTCCCTTCATACAAGCCCTTTTATATGAGCCAACACAAAGGTTCGTTTTAGGCAACAAAACTAAACCTGTTTAGGAAAAGATCATGGTTTCTTATGCGAGTGTAAATAGCATTGTTGGCTATGGGTACTTGGGTGCTTGTCTCTGCCATGTTTGGCACCCAGGTGTAAATGGCCTCATTGGCAATTCCACGCTGGGTGCGTCTTCCTTTTTTAAGTTATTATTATTTTCGGTTTTCAGTCACAGTTTCTTTACGTTTAGGCTACAAAACTACTTGGTAAGGTTTAGGAAAAAAACATGGCTTACCATAAAGTTGTAAATAGCCACAATACCAAGCACCCTGGGGGCAAATAGCATTGTTGACTATGGACGCCTTGGTGCTTGTATCTGCCATGCAAGGCTATATACACTCAGGTGTAAATGGCCACACTGGCTCTTTACACCTGGGTGTATGGCTATTTACACCCCTAGTACAAATAGCCACATATAATATTCCACCCTGGGTGCAAATAACATGTGCCTGAATAGCTTAATATAACTCATCTGCTGCTCTTGATGTTTGCATGACGCTTATTTATAACACCCTGTTTTGGACATTCTCTGTTCTCAGAAACATCCGATTAGTATTTTCTCCCGACTCTTCAGAGAGATTTAACGAACATGTTTGTGACTTGTGCCTCAATCCCTTTTAGACAAGCCCTTTTATATGAGCCAACACAGAAAGGTTTGTATGGCAAATATGGGGAGCACTGGATTGAGGTCCAATTTTCCATTTTCTTTTAAAATCAAGAAAAGACTCGAGGAGAAAGATGGATTTTTATTTTCCAATCTGAGCGGAACAAGTTCTCGCACAGTCTTCTAAAAGCTTTATGGCTGTAATCTTTCGGAGGGCAGTGTTTAACGGCACTCTCTCTCAGCACAGCTGCTCTAATCTTCAGCTTGTTAATCTAATTGTCGAGGGAGGCTTTGGCTCGGATCATAAAGACTGAAGGTGTTTCTTCCTGCATGTGTGTAAAGCTGTCTTTCTAATCTCATCCCCCCCTTTGATTGCACCTTTGATCTCTCCAAGGTAGTCAAGAAATATTAACAACTCTGTCATACCAATGTGGCTGGCTCCGTTGAACTGTTACCTGGGCTGTTGTTTCACCTGCACTAACCTTTTATTTCCACAGGGCTCGGCAGCCCAGGAGCCTATTGTGCGCTCAGCACGCTCCATGCTCGATAGCTCCACTTACCTTTTAGAAACAGCCCGCTCGCTGGTCCTCAACCCCAAAGATCCTCCTACCTGGTCCATACTAGCTGGCCACTCCAGAACCGTTTCTGACTCCATCAAGAGCCTCATTACCTCCATCAGGTTGGTATTAATCCCACCGACTGTCACATCTGTCTCTGCAGGATTACCCTGAATCAAAGTTTATAATTGTTTGCTCACAGTAGGAGTAAAAAAAATTGTTTCTGAAACCAGAGGGCTTATTCTGTGATGTCAGTTCATCTGAGCAATAAATTGCCACATAACTTTATATCTGCTGAGATCCCTGCTGCCTTATAATAGATTAGTGAATGTTATAGAGCGGTGATGAGATGATGAGCTATGGTGGATCTGCAACACATTTTATCTAAGGTAGTGCCCCCACCTACTTCCATCTTCATCATCACCCTCCAATCATGTGCATACACTATTCTCACAGCAGCCAAGGCCCAGAATAGACGGCGTTTGATTAGAACTTGGCTGACAGCATTTTTGGAAATGCCTTTGTTCACTCTCTTGTCAAGAATCTGATGAAAAGATTCATACCACCCTCATGTCTGTATGCTAAATATGAAGCTAAAGTCAGCAACTGCACAGTGACTGTAGACTGAAGGCCTTTACACCCAAAAAACAACATGATTAAACTGCACAAAATTGTGTATAACTTGGAGGTGAAATTTTCACACGCTGCTGAAACTGTACCACAGCTGCTTTAGGACATTCATGAGGGCACCAAGTTTGAAGAAGCAGAGGAGTAATTTCAGAGAGCTGATTGGCCCAGAGCAGTGGCTTCCAGTAGATAAGATGTATTATATGATTTGTAAGTAGTTCCACCTGCGCACAAGTTTACACAAAGACATTTTTCATTGGCTGTTGAAGCTTGATATACACAACACCGCCATACTGAAGCTCGTTCCTCTCCACATGTCTTTGAAATAATTTTCTCTGTAGTTCTTTTCCCTTTTATCATATAAAAGAAAGTTCTGTGAAACAAGTCGTCCACCATGTTGAATGTTTAGAATGTGGCTTTGTCAACAACATGCATCTTGATTGGTCAGATGGGTACATGTCAGAAGCGAAACTTTGGAAAAATCGACCTTGGACTGAAAACATACACGTTGTAATATCACTCAGTGAATTTCTGTCATTGATGTGAAAGCTTGCATTTACAGTATACAGGTTCGAAAATTATTGTTAATGTGCAAATTAATTGCATGAAAAACATGTCAAAAGCCTTGCCTGGCAACCTCATGGTGGTGACAAGTCACTTCCGCCAGCCAAAAAAATAATCCTGCACAAGACCACTTGTAAAATCAAAATATCAAACTATTCCTTTCAGTTAAATGGGGCTGGTCTTTTCTACCGTGTTTTTGCACTTGCATTTGTTTGTATAAATTTTGGTGTTATTTTCACAATGATGTTGAAATGTATTGAATGAATGTATTTTTCAATGTTTCTGGTAACAGGGACAAAGCACCAGGACAGAGGGAGTGTGATTATTCCATTGATAACATCAATAAGTGTATCCGGGACATTGAGCAAGCTTCCCTGGCTGCAGTTGGGCAGACCTTGCCCTGCAGAGATGATATCTCCATGGAAGTGAGTTCAAGTACCCCATCAGCTCTATCTTGTCCAAGAGAAAGAACTTAATGGGATCTGTAGTCTTTCTATTGTGACTTATAACGTAATTCTCTGCCATTGTAACTCACCAGGCGCTCCAGGAGCAGCTGACATCCTCCGTGCAGGAGATTGGGCATCTGATTGATCCTGTTTCCACGGCGGCCCGAGGCGAAGCTGCCCAACTAGGACACAAGGTGCTGGTCTGAGCATATATCCCCTTCATCCCCTCTGGATTTAGAAAGAAAAACCCATTCGGTCTGTTTTCTATCTTGTGATCCAATCCTTCCTCAGACAGCCCTCTCTTACACTCATCCTCCCAGGTGACCCAGCTCGCCAGTTACTTCGATCCACTCATCGTGGCATCCGTGGGCCTGGCCTCTAAGCTGCATGACCATCAGCAGCAGATGACCATCCTTGACCAGACCAAGACCCTCTCTGAATCTGCATTACAGATGCTCTATGCTGCCAAGGAAGGCGGGGGAAACCCAAAGGTACTAAATACTTCATATACACAGAGTGTTTAGCCTTCTCTATTTTAAGGCTGACCTGTGAAAGTGAGGTAAATTTCAGCAGGTCAAGACAGCAATGCAGTCCTTTTTTCCAGGTTGGTCTTTTTTAAGAGAATCAAACCATTCTTTACTGCTGAGCATGACGAATTTCCTTCCACCTCAGCTTCTGTAATTCTCTATTATGGGCTCTTCTTCCAGCTATAAGTCATTTGCTTGTATTAAACTCACAGAGAACAAAGGAGCAAAGGTTCTCACTCGGTTTTATGGCTCTCTATTAGTGTTAGGATTGATTTTTAAGATTTTAGTGATCATTTGTTAAAATCTGCTCACTGCCCAACTTGTAATCCCATTCTCAGGTGATTCTGCTGTTCCTCAATCATAATTATCAGAGGTGGGAGTAACTCACACATGTGCAGGTCACAAGCAAGTCTAACTTAACCTTCAAGTCTCAAGCAAGTCCCAAGTTATTGCGGTGAGAATCAACCAAGTCATGTTGTATAAGTCAAGCACATCACAAGTCAAGTCATACGAAATTCTTAGGATCCCCCCTCAGTTTCTGTTTAAATCAGTTAAAAGACAATGGTAATGAAAAGTTATGTCTTATTTTCAACAAACAAACTGTTGCAGCCTTACACCTTATAAATCGTACAGATATTGGATGTTTTGTGGCAGTCATTAACAAGCCTTGTAAATTAACAACAATGGAAAGTGGGATCAAGAGAGTTGCACATGGGAGCAAAATTCATGAGCATGCAGCTGTGTTAGCTAGTAATGTATTTGCATGTCTTTAGTTTTTACATCGCATTCATGTACCTTTCTTTGTGGGTTTTATAGTAATGGATGAAGTTGGATGTTGTGGCGTTCATGTCCCAGATTTTTGAGCTACCAGCACTAGAGATCACCCAATCATATTCCAGAAACAAAACGTAAATTCTAAATGCAAATATTTAATAGAGTCGTCTGTCTTAAGTCTAAGTCAGAAGTCATGAATACCAAGTCAAAATCAGGTTAAGTTTTTTTAATATATATATCAGTGTTAGTTTCAAGAAAGTCTCAAGTCCTCAAATTTGTGACTCAAGTCTGAGTCAAGTTAAGTCATGTGACTCGAGTCCCGACCTCTGCCACAAAATAATCAAATGACCTCTTGAGGAACTTCTGTGGTCTCATAAGACTGCCTGTCAACCCTGCCTACATTCTGATATATATTATTTATAAGTTGAAAAAGATCTTCATGTATCCTCCAGCAGTATGCAGCTGAATCAGATGCTTCTCAGTTAAAGGAGAGCAAACTTCCATTTTAAAAAATGGGACTAGAGCACACTGATTTATTTGCTTCCTTTAATTGTGCAAACATTTCATTATTACTGTGTCTGGTTTGCACAGTTAAAGGTTGCAGTTCAGTCAGTGTGCTCCAGCCCTTTTTTCCCATGGAAGTTTGCTGTCCAGTGCTGTATAGCACGTGAACCTCAGGTCATACAAGTCTTTACAGCAGCAGGAATCCAGCCTGCTTGGTGATGTGTCCTCTAGTGAGACACTGAGTACTTACCAGCTGTAGGGACACTCTGGAGCTGTTGTCAAGCTGATAAATTTCCTCCTGGCTGGACCAAGACAGTGTCAGAGAAACGTTAATCTGCTGACTGTGTCCCCAGGCGTCCCACACCCACGATGCCATCTCTGAAGCAGCCCAGCTGATGAAGGAGGCTGTAGACGACATCATGGTGACTTTGAATGAGGCAGCCAGTGAAGGGGGCATGGTCGGGGGCATGGTGGAGTCCATTGCTGAGTCCATGGGCAGGGTGAGTATGTATAGGGTGCGTTTGTGTGTGTTTTGTTAAAATCTGCATGTATGTGTGATACTGTCATGAGAAGACTGCTCAGGTGGTTTAAATGGACTTCAGGTTGTCACTTATTCCCTGTCTT
>JAJHUR010078480.1:0-10728 GCA_027495735.1 Lutjanus campechanus | reverse complement strand
GTGAAATGAGTTTGTTGAATTGACCCTTTTACTGTGTTAATGTCAGTAACAAATGGTAAAAAAAAAAAAAAAGACTCCACACACATCTGGAAATTCCTACATGCATTTTCAGATATCTGCCATGTTTTAGAAGCAGTCTGGGGAAGAGCATTGAGCTCAAAACATTGCTTTTTGGTGTGCAGATCTCTCCTTTTTTCTATTTATGTCTTAGATTCTAATTTTTACTTATGTTATTTTCTTTATGCACAAGTATTTTACTGGCAGCTGGTTTATCAGCAGTTAAAAGTGAGAATAACAATAAAACTGTACAAACCTGCTCTGTGTAATTGGTCTTCTGGCTGATAAAAGTGTGATGTCTTGTCATGAGTACCCATTAGTAAATAACCACCTGGCTTAAAATTCATGGCTGGTTCTGATCCTCCACAGTCCTCTCCATCAGACTCTGTTTTCACATGTTCTGGATCTCTGTTCTCTTCTGTTTGTCTTGGATGAAACTGTAAGACCTGAGGTTTCTCTTCATTATCATCCTCTTCACTCTTCACAGTTACAGTGGTGATTGTGAACTTCATGATATCAGCATCTTTCAGCCCTGGAAGCTGCTCTCCCTCCTGACAGGTCCAGAGTTCCTCCTGTTCTTCTTTAATGTGTGGCAGCTCTGGTGGATCCTTCTGGTCCAGACTGGGGCTCCAATGCTGCTGCACAGGGGGAACCTCTTCTTTACTCACCAACAGCTGCTGGACATCTGTGGAGAATAATATACATCTCAGAAAACTCAAAAACAAAAAATGACTTGTGTTAGTGGAACATGAGTGGCAGACCACCACTGCAGACACCAGGCGTGGAAGTAACTAATTCCAAATACTCAAATTACTGTAATTGGGTTTTTTTCTTTGAGTATTTGTGATTTTTTTGAGTAGATTTTGAAGTCTGCACTTTTACTTGTACTTAACTATTCATTACAAGATGTAATCTAAGTTATCTCTTAACCCGTAGTTGTGTACTGAGTACAGTTTTAATTAATATCCTTTCGTCTGCATTTTAGTAGCCAATCAGGTGATCTGATCACAAACAGACCAAAGAAAACATCACATACAACTAAAAAACAAAACACTGCGGTAACACACATTTAGATGTAAGGATGTTAATGATCACTCATTAATCTAACCAATTAAAAATGTATTCGTGGATATTTTGATTATATTTTGACATTGTTTTTGTTTCTGGCACTTCATGGGCCAACTAATAATCGGTTAATCAATAAAATAATCGACAGACTAATGGATGGTGAAAATAAATGTTAGTTGCAGCCCTAAAGCCCTAAATCTGTTTATGTAGGAGATAATGTACTGTGAGCAGGTCATCAGTGTGCTTCAATACCTGTCCTGCACCACCCTGTTGGGGTTTATTTATCAATAATGACACGCTCACTTTAAAGAAATCCATAATTTCTCACAAAATTTTAACTTGAAAAAAGTCTATAATCAGAATTGCGTCCAAAGCAACGGGCTGTTATTCATAACAATGATTTGTTATACATTGTATGTTGTTGCAATAATAATAGCAACGATAATAATAAGAATAATGATAATAATAATAATACATTGACCAATTAGCATTGATTATTTTAAAAAGCACTGTAATGATGGCTTAGAAACCTGTGCAAACCTGCTCTGTGTAACTGGACTTCAGGGTTGAAAACAGCGTCCAGTAGTTTGTGTTGTTCCTCCTCGTTCTCTGCTTTAGACATATTTAGTTCTCTGCAGATTCACTCCGTTGAAACACTTTAGTCTCTCTGACGTGCGCTGTGTTCATAAAATAGATCCCGTTCGGCTCCGTCTACATCCAGACGCAAACTAGCTTCGAGGGGCACCAGGAGATAATTCAGATATTAAACATGTTCAAATAAAAAGCCCAGCACAAAGTCTGAGACAGCTCTACGTGTTAAAAATAAGAGTTTGGTCTCTGATGAAGCTGCTCCATGTAGCGCTGTGAGGCTGAGCTCCGTCTATTTCCTGCAACAGGCAAAGCTAACTTCCGTTAGCACTCTTGGCTAACAGGAGAGAAGTCTGAGCTGCAACATCTCGAACGTTTTCACAAAGTCCGCGTCAGCACGTTTATCCAAACACACGGGTTCTGCTGCTTCACGTCCATTTAATCTTATGGTAACATATATGATGTATAAAGGTAAAGGTTAGCATGTTCGCCCCTACACACGTTATTAATCACGGCATACAATTGCCAGCGTTACCACGTACTACTTCCGTGCTGATTTTCACAATAAAAGCCAAACCGTTGTTTACAATAATTGTATTACATTAAATCTGAAGCGTTACTCGACTGTTCAGCAGCAGTGTGAATTTGTACGATACATTTAGATGTGAAATACTAGCAGTACAGTGAGGTGTGTTTTAGTCTTTGGGATAAGTGTGCGGGAGATTAGAGGCAGTTTATTGAAGGTAAATTTAATCAGTGTTACTAAAATATCCAAATAACTTTACTGAGGAAAAAGCAGTCAGTGGGAGAAAAAAATCTAAATGCATATATGTTAATATTTATTATTATTATTATTATTATTATTATTATTATTATTATTATCATCATTATTATGATTATCATTAATAATAATAATAATAATAATAATAATAATAATATGCAGGGCTTCAGTGCAATTGGAATATTTCTAGTATTAGAACATTTACTTACAATCACAGAACAGTACCAGACATTAATTAGATGAATTATTATAATAATTAAAGCCAGGCAACCAATAAAACATTTTTTTTTAAAGACATAAAAATATATAACTATTCCATGAACAGAGCCATAATCTCAATAAGCAACATTCAAAGAGGTTAGAGGACTTTGTTAATAAGTCCTGATTTCTTTGGAACTGTTCCTTCAACAGAAACTCACAACACAAAAATCTGCAGAAATGCTCATAAAACAAGTGGAAAAGTTGGATTTCTGAATCTAGTTCTGTGAGACACTGCTCCCATCTAGTGGATATCAGGGTAAATATCATTATGCCAGTCATACAGGAGGTTTTCCTGCAGTACTTACGTATTTTGCAAAATTATATTTCTCATACTGTGAAGGATAAATGTTTTAATATTGATTTCTGCCTGTTTTATATGGGAATAAGTGCTTCATACTTATGCTTTACTTGCTCTCAGGCCTCCCAGGTTTTATTTCTGCACTCTTAATGACTGATGTGTTATCCTAAATGCATGTATCCATATAAAGAAGGAAGGATTGAAATATATAATTTAAGTAGTAGTAGTTAAGTACATGTCATTCAATTATGTCGTTAATGTCCAACAATGTTATCACCTTAAAACACACCCTCAGGGTACCTGAGTCAGGTGACTTACCTGAAAAATTGGTGTCTGGCACATTCTAAGTTCAATTTACACACCTGCAAACATGCAATTAATTATTGTAAATGAGCATTAGGCTTCATGTGATTTATCTCTCAGTCTGTAAAATAGCTGCTATGGGCAGTAAGCAGGTATGAAGAGGTATATTATTTTGTGAATGAGCATATGAACTCATGTTCATGTACAATGCAATTTTCTTTTCCGAGCTGCTTGTTTTGTTTCTTGTTTAATTAATACAGAGGCCATCATATGTAAACAGAAATGCAGTCTAGTCTGGAGCACTAGGACAGAAATGCAGTTAATTTAGGTAAGGTGCATGTGATGAGCAGCAAGTGTGAACCAGGACAAGTAAACAGTTTTTTGACCGTGTGTGGCAGCATGGAAGGTTTTGTACTATGTTGGAATTAAAACTGTTAAATGGAAACTTGCCTGAGATTAATTATAAACATGTAATGTTTAACTTGTGTGAAGGTGAGCATGTGTGAAAATAAATGGGTCACCGCACTCATAGAAATTAGCGTATTGGACATTGGTTTATTGTTGTCGCCAAGAACACGAGTCCGAACAAGTTCTCCCCATTCGCCCCTCAGTGACCTTAAATGTAACGTGTTTTTTATTGAAAGACTCTACAAGGCACAAAGCTACAGAACACAGAGAGCAAGTCACAGAGAGACTGAGAGGTGACTTTCCATTTAATGTCAGCTTAGCGAGACAGACTAATGTTAGAGAGAGACCACATTAGTAAATGAGCTCAACACAACTGTTACTGGCTGACATCGATCTTGGAGAGGAGTAACACTAAAGCTTACCCGACTGTTGTTCACGCCATTCACTCTCATGGAGCCTGTGTGCCAGGAGATCCATCTGTCACCAAAAGTGACACGAAAACAAGATGTTTGCATATCGATATTAACAAGTATTGTGTCTATCAATTAGGTCATGTGACACCTATGATGGGATTGACCACATTACTGTCATCACCACAAATCTTATTTTGTAGTTTATCTCATTTGATTCCTTTGCCAAATGTATTTGAGATTATCACTGTCAAACACAAGAAGTCTGGAACACTGCCTCTGACTGGCTGACAGGCTCAACCCAAGGCATCACTAGAGTGCACATGGACAGTTAACAACATGCTTACAACAAAAACACTTTTCAACATGGAAAAAAGGATAACTAACCATAGCATATAATAACACATAATAACATAACACATTCAGCGCTGGATTTGTCATCATGGATTTATTTTACCACCTCTGCAAAAAAGACACTGAAGTTCAAGGCTGAATTGCAGAGCTTGGGAAACAACAGATGAGATTTTCTTGGTCTTGAGAGGCAGCAGTGTTTAACTAAGACACTGTAACCTGAGCTGTACATTTATTGCCAGACACGTAGCAGCACCATCACTCAGTCTGTCAATTGTTCTCCTTCACTATCTCAATCACACAGGCTATGCACATACATTGTGTACTGTCCTATTTCTTAGAGGCGCTATACTATTCAAATAAATAAGTTTTACTGGACTCTATTGAAGGATATTGTTACATGGAGAGTCACAGTAAACCACAATCCTGAGGGAATACATCACTTTTCCACTAGGATAAGAAAAGATCCATACAGTCACAGCTCTCGCATTAATGTGAGCTACTTAAGGTTTATTTTTTTTAAATCAGGAAGTTTATCCTAAACTAAATGTTTGCAGTTAGTGTTGCACATTTTTTTATATTTTATAATAACACATTATTTTGATATTAAGTACATTCTAAAGTTAATGACTTGTTTAATGTTAAAGTTCATGCTTCAATCATTATCAGGATACTCTTCAAACTTAAAGTATTATCTGATTATATATTATGATAAATATGAATTATATAATAATAAAATTTAACTTATAAATTATTAAATTAATAAAATTTAATACATCCAGTTTAACTAAAAAGCACACCTCTAGTAAAACAAAAACATATAAAAATAAAATCTGAAAAAAAAAAGATCAAATGATTGCACAGTTTTGAACTGATTTGACAGTCTTGAGCCAAGTCTTACCATCAGTACTTCAATCCTGCTGGAAGAAACTGGCTCAACAAGCTGTTTCATTCACCTCTGCTGCTCTCACAAACACCCTTGTGTTTTGTGATAGGAGCGATTTGAGTGAATCTGATGTGATCACAAATCTGAATTTGTGATCACATCAGCATGTGATCACATATGCTGCATGGTTGGTTTCTCCCCTGTGTGAATTCTCATGTGTCGTCTCAGATTTCCCTTTTCCCCAAAGTCTTTACCACAAACTGAACAACTGAATGGTTTCGCCCCCGTATGAACAATCAAGTGTCGATCCAGAGCTCCATGTTGTGTAAACCATTTACCACACACTGAACAACTAAATGGTTTGTCCCTGGTGTGGATTTTCATATGCCGTCTCAAATATCCCTTTTCTGCAAATACCTTACCACAAATTGAACAACTGAATGGTTTTTCCCCTGTGTGAAGAGGTAAGTGTCGATTCAGAGCTCCGCGTTGTAGAAACCATTTACCACAAATTGAACAACTAAATGGTTTCTCACCTGTATGGACAAGCAAGTGTACTTTCATACTTGCATGGTGTGCAAATTTTTGATCACAAATGGAACAACTGAATGGTTTCTCCCCTGTGTGTACAGTCAGGTGTTTTTTCAGATTTCCTTTGTCTACAAATCCTTTGTGACAAAATGAACAGCTAAATGGTTTCTCCCCTGTGTGACCAATCAAGTGTCGATTTAGATTTCCACGATAAGTAAATGTTTTATTACAAACTGAACAACTTAAAGGTTTCACTCCTGTGTGAACAGTCAAGTGTTGCCTCAGACGTTCCTTATGTGCAAATTTTTCACCACAAACACTACAACTGAATGGTTTCTCCCCTGTGTGAATAGTCAAATGCCGATTCCGAGCTCCCCGTTGTGTAAACAACTTACCACACACTGAACAGCTAAATGGTTTGTCTCCTGTGTGGACAGTCATATGTCGTCTCAGATCTCCCCTTTCTCCAAATCTCTTACCACAAACTGAACAACTAAATGGTTTCTCCCCTGTGTGGACCGTGGAGTGTCGTTTCAAACTTCCCTGTTGTGCAAATTTTTTACCACAAACTGAACAACTGAATGGTTTCTCCCCTGTGTGAACAGTCAAGTGTCGCTTCAGAATTATACTTTGTGTGAACCTTTTACCACAAACTGAGCAACTAAATGATTTCCTTCCTGTTTGGATTCCTTTCTGTTTCTGTTGATGTCCCTTCTCATCAGAGGCTGCAGTGCATTCAGGTGAGCTAATTGATGTTTTTCCAGTATTACACAACTCTGACTGAGTCTCTCTGTTCTCCTCCCAATCACAGCTGTCATCAGTCTCAGGTTCAGAGGAGTTGGATGTCTCGTCATGAGCAGCTGATTGTAAATGACTATCTGAATTAAAGTTCCTCGCTGGTTCTGATCCTCCACAGTCATCTCCATCAGACTTTGTTTTCAAATGTTCTGCATCTCTGTTCTCTTCAGTTTGTCTTTGATGAAGCTGTGAAGACTGAGATTTCTCTTCATCATCATCTTTTTCACTCTTTATAGGGACAGGAATGAATTTGAACTTGTTGATATCAGCCTCTTCCAGCGTTCGAAGCTGCTCTCCCTCCTGACTGGTCCAGAGTTCCTCTTGCTCCTCTTTAATGTTTAGCAGCTTTGATTGGTCCTCCTGATTCAGATGGGGGCTCCACTCCTGCTGCTCAGGGGTGACCTCTTCTTTACACACTAACAGCTGCTGGACATCTGTGGAGAGTAAATACATACACGTTTTAGACAACACGTTAACATTTAAACCTCTGACAGAACCACTTTCTTAGATGTGTGGACAAATGTCGCACATTTTGCATTTGACAGCTGCTGACAAACGCTTCACCAGGGCTGTACAAATTGTATAAGCACTGCTGAAGGGAGCCAAGAACTAAGAATTTCACTGCCATTGACTGCTTCATTGTAACTGTTTTACATACCACAATAAAGAACTTAAACTCTTTGAGTGGTGGCTGGCTTCTACAAACCTGTTCTGTGTAAGAGAATTTCCGTGAGAAAACTGCTTCCAGTAGTTTGTGTTTGTGTCTCTTCCCAATCACAGCTCTCATTAGTCTCGGGTTCAGAGCCATGTGAAGTCTTGTCATGAGTAGCTGGTTTTAAATTTCTATCTGGATTTAAGTTCCTGGCTGGTTCAGATCTTCCACAGTCCTCTCTCTCAGCTTCTATTTTTATCTGCTCAGTTTGACTTTGATGAAGCTGTGAGGACTGAGGTTTCTCTTCATCATCTTCACTCTTCATAAGAACAGGCATGAACGAAGACTGAGGATTCACTTCCTCATCTTCTTCTTCACTCTTCACAGGGACATGAATGAATGTGAACTTGGTTGTATCACCTCCCTCCAGCTGCTCTCCCTCCTGTCTGGTCCAGAGTTCCTCCTGTTCCTCTTTAATATGTGACAGCTCTTGGTTCAGACTGGAGCTCCACTCCTGCTGCTCAGGGGGAACCTCGTCTTTACTCACCAACAACTGCTGGACATCTGTGGAGACGAATGAAATACATACACACATTATAGAAAACTGTAATTCCCTGTTAAGCTTTAAACTATTGACATGACTACTTTCTTAAATTTGTAGAGTAATGTTGCACATTTTGTTAAACATATTTACAAGTCAGTCAAAGTTGCAATATGGCCTACAGCAATTTGTAAATCCCAGAACGCATGTTTGTTACAGACAAAATGCGTCAAAATAACAGCTTAAAATGAAAGGGGACCTATTATACTCATTGTCAGCTTTATATTTTCAATCTGGGTTCCACTAGCATTTTATGCTTTTATGCTGTTGTTTTCTTACACTTGAAAACTGGTCAACACTGGATTCCATTGTTTGGAAGATTCTGTGATGCTGTTTTCCTGTGAAACTCCAGCAGTGTTTTGTGGACTAAAAACCAAACCTGACCTTCAATCAGCATGAGGGTGAGTAGATAATGACTGAATTCTTTGGTTGAATTATTCCTTTAAAGCTTCTTCTTAAAGCTTTCTTCTGCTCATGAGCCATGATGTTCTCCATCTGCTGTTACTGAAGTAGATGACCATGTAAAGATATTCATGTGTGGCAACATCAGCCATTGTTGAAAGTAGAAAAAAACTACATTTAACTGACACCATGTCAGAGGAGCAGCAGCACAAATTACTATGTTTAATGTTGTTCTAGCATTTACTGTAATTTATCCTGTTGGATGTAGTGCTAGTATGTTGCTTATGTAACTTTCCCTACAGGCTGTGGTGATGTTGGACTGATGCTGTATGGAGGAACAGTATGGAGGCATTATAGGTGTTATTGTTGTTGCTGTTGTTTTGTTTTGTTTTTCAGTTGTTTTCTGACGTTTGAAAATTGGTCACCAATCACTTAAAATTGTTTGGGAGACTCGGTGTTTTGTGAATTTAATAAATTAAACTCGACTTTCAATCAGGATGAGGGTGAGACGATAATGACTTAATTTTCATTTTTGGGTGAACCATCCAGAATGTGAACAGGATATTTTGCAGCATATACTCATCAAAGATGTGCACACATTGACATTATCTCCCCACCTAATAAAGAATTTGAACTCTATTAGTAGCAGCCGGTTTCTCAGCAGTTTAAAGTGAGAATAGCAATGAAACTGTACAAACCTGGTTTGTGTAACTGGACTTCGGGGTTGAAAGCAGCATCCAGCAGTATCTGTTGTTTCTCCTCGTTCTCCGTTTTAGACATTTAGACTGTTTAGGTTAAAAACGGTTTGGTCTCTCTTATTCGCTCTGTGTTCAATCATTAAATCACGTTCAGCTCAGGCTGTCCTGCAGCAAGCTCAGTTAGCTTCATTAGCTTCGTAGGACACCAGGTGATAAATACAGATTTTCAAATTATTGGAACAGTATCACGAGCAGTCTATTCATATAAACTCTATCTGAACATGTTGGGTCCGTGAAATACAGTGTCTCCTGAAGCCGCACCAAACAGCGCTGTGACGCCGAGCTCCGTCTCCGCCGATTTCCTGCAGCAAGCGGCTAACTTCCTTTAGCATTCTTGGCTAACAGGAGGTGAGTCTGAGCAGAAACGTCCCCAAAGTTTACACAAAGTCCACTTCAACAGGTTTATCCACACATACAGGCTCTGTTGCTTGGATCTTATTAAGTAAAACTGTAATTGTGAGCATGTTAGCTGTTGTGATTAGCCGCAGAATGTTCAACTGCTTCCGGTACCACTTTGCAGATTTCCAAAATAAAAGTGTCTTTTTAAAAAAAATGTATTTTATTTACAATCGTGTAATAGATTTGTTGTGTAACTCGGCTGTGCAGCAGCAGCAGCAGTATGACTTTATTTGGTACATTTAGATGTGAAATACAAACAGCAAAGATGAGGGAGTGGAGGGATGGCAGGATGTAGTTTGTGATGAGTGAAATGAGTTTTCTGGACATTAGTGCAGATGGGTGATATCAAACTTTTTAAGTTCATATGATACAGATACTTTTCATAAAAAATGTACTGATACTGGTATTTGTTTTAAATGCATACGCAATTTTTCAAAAATAATGCTATTTTTTGGAGAGGGGGGTTGGGTTAAAGCGATATTCCAACCCTAGATGATAATCCACTCATTATGTACTCACCCTTATGCTGATGTGAGGATGGGTGAAGATCTTCAGTTCACAAAACAATCCTAGAGTTTCAGCAGAAAACAGGGTTGCAGCCAATGGCAGTGAAGAGAGACCACAGTTAAAAACAAAACAAACACAAAATGTCTCCATCCTGCTCGTATGGTGTACTCTAAGTGTCTGTGAGCCGCAACATTAAAATTTAACCGCAAAAGACGCCATTTATACCGTTTTTAGCCAAAATGTCAACTGTAGCATGTAGCAGGTAGCATGTAAACATGGCGTTGATGTATCGTGAGACTTCGTATATCTCTTAATGGATGCACGTGTGAAAATTTCGCGAGATACACGAAGACCCTTAAATTGTGCATTTATTGAGCCAAAAACCAAAGTCTTTAATTTGGTTTATAAAATTGCAGAATGTCACCAATGGTTCCTTTTTTTATAGGATCTCAGCAATGAGTGAATCCGGCTTCGGGTCACTGGTTGTCTTCTCTTCCTTCTTTTGCAGAGAGGTTTACTCAGGCTGAAGTTTTGATGTTCAGGAGGTGCACCTCTCAAGGCATCAACTCACAGAGTCATACAACAAAATCAAGGGAGTCTAAGAGACTGACAATGAGAGCCTGATAATGAGCATTAATCTGACAAGCTGTATTAAGCACAGCTTGTCAC
>JAJHUR010078477.1:0-19122 GCA_027495735.1 Lutjanus campechanus | reverse complement strand
TAACAAATTGATCTGTTGAAATCAGAAAATCTAATGGAATCAAATTATGACCTTAAAATCGATTTGGAGAATCATGACACCCCCAGTTTCAACTGTTTGTCTCAGTCAGTCAGTCAGTCAGTCAGTCAGTCAGTCAGTCAGTAAACTGCCTGAAAGATAAATAAAAGGAGACACTCCAAAACCACTAAGCCACAGGCACCATTAGTGTTGATAGCGTCTAGTTTGGTGAAATTGATTCAATCAATGACTTAGACATGCTACTGTGAGTTTATAAGGAGGTTTGTGACCTTTTCTTTTGTGCAAGATGATAGTCAATCAAGTCTGTCTGTGGGGTCACAGATGTTTCATAAGGCTTTAGAGCTCCATTAGAGTTAGAGGAGAAACCTGTGTGTAATGGACCGGTGATTATAGCGATGACTCAGGTTCATGACCACAGGAAGAAGCTGCTCAGACTTAATGTCAACAAGTTCATAGACAGACTGGACGCAGCCTATTGCCTGTGGAAATAAGTAGCTAAATATGTTTACTTACTGTATGTACATCCCTTTGAAGAAATAGTTTGACATTTTAGGAATAAATACGGTTACTTGCTTTGTTGCTGATAGAAGATGAGAAAATCAGTTGCTCTTTACAGTAAATATGAAGCTATGGCCAGCAGATTGGAAACTGCTAGCCTGGCTCTGACCAAAGGTAACAAATTTTTGAAAAAGCAAACAAACAAACAAAAAATGTGTGTATTTCTGCCAAGTTATGTGATGAAAAGATACTTTAGAGGTGCTGGTAGGTGGATTTCATTTCCTGTGGACAGATGCAGGCCAGCTGTTTCACCATGCTTCCAGTTTATAAGTGAAGCTAAGCTAACCAGCTGACGGTGAAGTGGCTCATTGCAGTTGCATTTCATGACTTCAAACTTCTGCTGCTTAAACCAAGAGCTCCCAAACTTTTTCATGTCAGGGACCCCCAGAATAGTTTGAGGGGATTTTGTCTAACCTTAACCCCAAGCATCACTATAAATTGCAATTAATCAAAACGACAGCCAACCCTGTTCAAAAATACCAAAAAATGCAATTGAAGTTAAAATATTATGTTCCTCCTTTTGCTGGGGACCCCAAATAAACCACTCAAGGCCCTCTGTTGGTCCCCAGACCCAAGTCTGAAAACCACAGACCTGAGCCACCAACAAATTAAAAATACTGATTGCATGTACAGTCTCACTTTTGGTTCATTTAAAATAAATAAATAAATAAATAATCGTGTTTAAACACCTTGAACACCACACACAAACCTTGGGAAAAACAAGCCAAAATTCTCAACGCATCAGTAAAGTCATCTTAACACAAGCAGTTGTACAAGAACTTTGCCCAAATAATATAATGTCCAAAATTAGCAAATTTTCTTTGTCCAAATCAAAATATATCTGTTGGAGAAATAATTAAACACTAAGAATATGAGATCACATTGAGTGGTGTTTGACTGGTGCGTTTTCTTCCAATTTCATACATGAAGGAGGACTGAATATTAAAATCACCTCTGAATATAATGCAGTCCTATAACTGAATGTTATAGGCGTCGTAAAAACTAGACTTTCTGACTGAACAGATGTATTAGGCTGCATTAGACTGTACAGGTGTGCCTAATAAAGTGGACACTGACTGTATATTCGAGTGCACAACATAACAATATATTATAATAAATGAAGTTTATGTAAATACCTATGCTCACATGCCCATATGTGGAATTTATATATGGTTTTGTGAAATGTATTAAGTCAGTTGTTTTTCTAACATCAGAACTGGCTGATCTCATCTTCCTGCGTGCACATGCTGAACCAACCAGATGCTTTGTTTTGTCAAGACAACAGGGTCACATTAAATTGCTCTGCCTAATTACAGACTGCAGTTACAGTTACCATGCAGAACTATCGGCCTAATTAGATGCAGTAAGACCCTGCGAGAGTCTGCTAGAGCTTTCATCCTCACACCATTACTCACACATGGCCGGTCTCATGAGCAACCACAAAGGCGGAGGAGAAGCCGTCCTCATGGTTCAGGGTGCAGCTCCTCAGTGGGTGGCACATCCCTGTCACTGGAGCGTAACCTGGGCAACAGAAAAAGACCACACAGCCCTAATAATCAAGCATCAGGATAAAGGTCGGGACATTCTCATACAGCGCTGATGATCTAGGTGGAAAATGATCTTTTGATGTCACATGCACATGAGCTATATATGTGAAGTGATTGCAGTCATTGTGAAGGTCTCTGTCTTTTCTTGGCTGACTCTGAAGTTCAGGTTGGTTCATTTTAAAAACAACAGGCTGAGACGATTGCTTTCATCGCTTTGTGTTTTCAAGGACAACAGGTATCTACATTCTGAGAAATAGGTGTTTCAAAATGGTTCATTTGGAAGTGCTTCTGAAGAACCCCTCTGGAAGAATGAGTTCTTCAAAGACAGTTCAAAGCATGCATGTTAAAATATTGTCAACCTCAAGTATTCAAATGTTTATCCCTTTTTCAAATGGTATTTTAAATGTAGAGTAGATTTATTTATCTGTAGAATACAATGTGGTTCTTTGTTGAACCATCAGAAGACAAGAGGGTTGTGGCTGAAACCCATCAAAGGAGTACTTGGTAGAACCCCCTGTGTGGTTCTAGATGAAACTACTTGGTGAAATCTGGATGAAACCCTTCGCAGGTGGAAAGGTGCTGGATAGAACCCCCACAAAAGGGTTTTCTGTAGAACCTCTCATACATGCCTTTTCCACCAAAAATAAATTGGTTCAGGACCCAAACAATTGGTTCCTAGTAGGAACTAAAACATAGCAGGTTTTTCCTTTGGAACTAAAGTCAACATGTCATATTCTACAGGTCGTTGTGCATTGTTGTTGTAGCACCAATGTTCTAAGGATATTGAATGGAACTGGTTTAAGAGTCAGAGCTATTTTGGTGGAAAAGGGCTTTTGCTGGGTTCTAGATGAAACCCTTGGAATATAAGATTTGGACTTTTTGGTAGAACCCCCTGTGTGGGTTCTTGTTGGCACCCTTAGAATGTGGAAAGGCTCAGCACACATCCCCCAAAGATGGTTCTGGGTGGAACAATTACATCTTAGAATTTTCTCTGTAGAACCTCCCATAAGGGGGTTCTGGATAGAACTTACAGATGGTTCTTCTTTATAATATATCCTTATATATTTCACATATCTAAGATGCAATTATTTTGTGCAATATACTGTATTTATATTTTTCACTGTTAAATCATCCTGCAGCAGTATCTCGTGATTCTTTGCTGCTTGTCTTTTATTTGTGCAATCCAAATCTGTTTTCTCTGTGCAATTTATCCATTTTAAGAGGTAATATTCTTTATTTTTCTTCTTAGTATAATAGTATTCACACATGCGCAATTATTCTGCACGATTATCCATATACACCCATACATCTGTCATATCTTATCTTTATTTCTAAGAGTATGAATGTATGCACTGCTTCTGAGCTGATGCAGTAGGTTAAAACCCTCAAGATAAGCTAATGAGAGGGGAAAGCTTTTAATGAGTTACTAAATTAAAGTAAGTAAGTAAAGTAAGCTGTGTCAGTGAAATCTGCCCTCAGAGGCAGATGCCATTTTTCAAAACCCCAAGTGCATCTTCTGACTTTGTCTAACTATGGAGGTACCGAATTCAATTACTGAGGCCTTTATGTCAATATTAAAACACTTGCGTTGGAGGGGGGGGGGGGGTGAACAGCGGCGTGACAGCTTGTAATATTGAACATCTCCTCACTTTGAAAGAACAAAGTCAACTCAGAGTAAAGAGCAAGCTTTGACGCCTGTCATCATTACCCAGCAGACATCCGCCCAACATCACAACATCTGACAAAGTTCCAAAACTTTAAAGCAAAGCACAAACATGAAAAAACATAACTCGATCAAGAGGGTGTGCAGCGATTCAGCTTAGCGCGTTTGGTTTGGTTCAGAAGCACGCTGGTTTGTGACCTTCTTTGTGGCGGCTTTCAGATAATTTTCATGCTTTCTGACCATCAGAAGACATTTTTGGCATGCAGGTAAAAAGCAGAAAATGCAGCAGACAGACAGCCGGTGATGAAGACTCTTGAAAAGCATGTATATCAGGTTATTTGGGTGATTTTGAAAAAGGAAAACATCTGCAGCAATGGAGTGATCATCAAGGCCAGTTTTTGATCCAGATGGTTGATGGTTCCATTCATATATGACAACACAATGGACACATTTAGTGCTGCGAGTGAAAAGGTCGAAATATGAAAGCAGTTGTGGAGCGTGACCTTTTATCTGAAAGGCAGATAAAAAGGAATTCAGGAGAATGCACATTACATTCCCATGAAGAGGCCATTGGGAGCTTTGCACAATGAAGCGAAAAGGTGCAGCAGCAGCAGCTCGGGTCAAAAATCAGTTTCTGTACTGCCCGTGTCACGAGTGAGGAGAGAGGTGGTCTCTGTCATCTGGGACTGTATTACAGAAACTTCCTAAGATGCTTATCCTATCTTAACTGTTCGGTACAGTAACCATGGTAATTAGGGTTAGGACCTGATTTATGAAAAAAGCTATTACAGATGAACAGTCCCTATAAGTCAAGAACCACCACAAGAACATAGATGTTTTACAAGTGATTTAGGAGAGCTTGTTGACTCACCAGTTGTCTCATATTTTGAATTTTCTTTCAAATATGAACACGATTTACGGTCCAGACCACTTGTAGGAATCATGTGCTGTTAGTCTGCTGTTATGATAAATGATAACTGATAAATGATAAATAAAGCCTATCATTGTTAATTTAATGATCATTACCTACTGTCGGGTGTATTGGCTGTACATCTTCAGGTTTATGAAGTCGCTGTCCATGGGAACATCCTCATTTACTCTGTCTTCTATCTCCATGACTGAGACTTTCCCTTGACCCCCTCCCTCTGTAGCAATCATCGGCCACCTTGCAGCGGTGAGGCATTTGTTTTGTTTTTTAATATCAAGGTATTTCTTCATTATTTCAGTGACAGTCTGACCCTCAGGTAAAATGGCAATTGCAGCATTTGTTTTCTGTGCTCTTTGCTTTAGCAGGTCTCTTAATTCCACCGTTGACACTGATAAATTACAGACATCCTTCATGGATCTCTGAAATCCCTGTGTTTGTGTCTGAATGTTCCTATCCTAACTGAAGACAGGAAAGTGTATTACACAAGATACTTAGCTTCCTAAAATCTTAAATAAACTCTCCTAAATTTGGGATAACTGTCAAGCTGCCCTAATTTTCAGTCTTCCACCTGTAGTAGTAGCTAACTTACTAACAAGCTAACGGTAAATGTGATCACAAACAGTAGCTAACAGTAGTGTTAGCTAGGGTTAGGGTTAGGGGGTAGCCCAAACAGACAAATCAAACACTGGCTCTAGATAAAGTATTTCGCATCTACTGTAGTTCCTCCTATGCGATTGGAAGGTGAGAGTGAGATGAGGTGTTTGCAAGATCACTGCTGGAGGCCACACAGTGTTGGTCCTATAAGTGCTGGTCGTTTGTACATTTCAATGTATTTTTCAGTATGTTTCATTGGGAAATCCCATGGTTATACAGCTGTTGTAGCTCGACAAGATGAGAAAAGTTGTGTTGGTTGCTAGGTAACAGACATAGTTACGTTAAGTTGATAAGCAATGTTGAATTGAGTATTTAGGGTTTCCTAAGATAAGATAAGATAAGATAGAATAAAGTAAGACGACATATGATTCCTAAAGTTAGTTAGGATTTGCTTTTATAATACCAAATTGGGAAAAATCCTATCTTAGATTCTTCTGAACTTGACTTAATTTAGCTTAAGAAAATACATTTCTGTAATACAGCCCCAGGTTGATAAACTTAAACACTGGACCTACTGAATGGGGAATCAGTCAGGAGAGCAGATCATTTGAAACGCTTGAAATCATTGATTACAATGCATTTTCAACAACTCATCACTATCAGTTAGTAAACTCGTGTGTGACTTATACAGTTGTTACATCTGCATTTTCTCTGCAGCTACTCCACAAACTGAGTGGATTTTCTTCTATTTATCCCACAGCCTAATATCTGTATCTGGATACAGAATCTACCATCTCACAGCTAAACTTTGACAGGGGAGTGTTATGTCTGCTCGTGACCCTGGGACATGGCACAAGGTCCCGACCAACACAGAGCAAGGTGCCATAGAAACCGGGCTTGTTATGAACACAACACAACGGCCGCTATGGCAACATCCGGAGGTGTGACATGCAAACCAGGTAGCCTCGGGTCGTCTTCTAAACATGACACTAATGCTTTAAAAGTTAAAAATATACACAGGTCAATGCAAGATGTTGAACTTGAGCACAGAGGATGTTTTTGTTCATTTCTGGGCTCAGTGTCTCTGGCGGTTAGGCTGCTCACTTCAAATTTTGTTTTGAAGGGCTGAAAAGAAGAAATACAGTGTGAGACAAATGCTAAACTGACATGTATGGTACAAAACTCCTCCAAAATGATTGCATACATGTGTTATTAGGACTGAGAACTATCTACTCATTGCTTGTGAGTGAAGAACAGTATGGAGTTTATTCTGTCTCAAAACCCACACACCCATAAAAACCAGGCGCGTGCACGTGATAGGAGTGCACTGAACAGTATCTAAGAGTGGAGTAGCATCCTTGCAAGAGAGCATTTCTACTCTGAGTGCACAAATGCAGTCCAGCGAGCATGGCGCTGATGTCTGCCCTCCCTTTATTCATCCTTCATTTTTAACACTGACATGATCTTTGATTGGCTGTTTGGTTTGATCACTGACTCAGTGGAAGACAGGCAGTTGCTTGAGAGAACAACTATTTTAATGGGGTCTTCATATAAGAGTAAGTAAGTCTTATGCCAGGGATGCACACAGCGCCATATGTCAACTCACGAGCGAGCATTAGCCTGGCTGAACGCACCATAAGCACATTTCTCCATGCTAGTCAAAAAGTGATTCTGCTCCTCTGCTCTTTTCTAATCACACCAAGAGCTGATCTTTATTATAACCACATTTTGGGGGGAATCCTGTGGGACATGGGATTCCAGGGGGATGGGAATCAATGTCACTATTCATCACAGGACTGAGACAGGACAGGAAAAAGTTTTTATAAATAAATATGCAGTTCTAATATGAGTAAATGCTATTTTCTTTATTTTGAACATAATTCTTGTCATTCTTCTTTCTTTAAATCATTTTTTATTCTGCTCTAGTCTGCTCTGGTGGCTATTTGATAACTTTATTTTTGTGGGAGTGCGATGGGACGGGAGTGAAAATCCACTCCTGTGTTGCCTTCTACTGTCTGCTCTGCTCGAATCTCACTCTTTGTTTAAGCACAACTGAAAAGTATGTGGAATAAGTACATGATTAAAAACGATGTTTTTCCGCTCGCAGGTACTGTTCTGTGCACTCGTATTGCGTGCATGCGCCTGTTTTTTTATGTGTGTCAGTTTTGAGACGAATTACACACCACAGAAAAACTGAATAAAAACTAACACAAAAGACAATACAAAAATCACAAACTAACACACATTTCTGTTTTTTCTCTACATGCCAAAAACCATCTTCAACAATATCAATTTCAATTTTTTCATATCCAGGGGGGCGTCAATGTCAAGTCAGCAAGGTTTTGGAAAGCTGCTCAGTAATTATTTTCCTGGGAGGTCGCCGTCAGCAGAATTGGTTTTGTGACCTCAGCTGCAGGCTCCACTTTTAAGTTTCCATTGACCTTACCTGGGCAAGACTTGAAGCCAACCCCTTTGTGAATGGAAGCAGATATCAGCACTCAGTCTGCACAGGCCTCGATCGAGAAAAATACAGTACCTTGCATACCTGCGGGACCAAAATCTTGCCTTGTGAGGAAGATGGCGTGGTCGTGGTACTCGGCGTGGTCGGGATCTCGGCGCTGCTGCGTGTTGGCCCATCGACACACCTGCTCCAGGCTGCGGGATGGGTTGCCACGCTCGATCAGGCTTATAGACTGCAGAGATACAGAGGAAGAGAAGAGGGTTTATGAATAGAAT
Source organism: Lutjanus campechanus (assembly GCA_027495735.1). Classification (NCBI taxonomy): domain Eukaryota; kingdom Metazoa; phylum Chordata; class Actinopteri; order Lutjaniformes; family Lutjanidae; genus Lutjanus; species Lutjanus campechanus. The sequence continues at coordinate 11,078 of JAJHUR010078477.1, read as the reverse complement.
GATGATCAATTCCCTCTAAAGGGCAGCACTCTTAAAAGACTTCTCACCATTACAGCACTTTACCTGGGAATGATACAAAGAGGGACCATCTGCACAGCCAAAAATAGAGAATGCATTCACTTTATAACTACTGTCTGATACATTTATCAAGATCACCCAAAGCTCAAAGACTACTTGGGTACTTATGAATGTGAGAAAAGTTTTCCAAAATGGTTGGTAGTTAAATTAAGGTAGCCAAGAACTACTTCAGCCCTGCAAAAAAGCTGAGCACCCTTGGATATCATGTGACTAAATATGTATATATAAAAATTGAAATGCCTAAGTTAGGCTTGTTTAATCTCCTAGAAAAACAGGTTTCTCATTCACATGACGTTAAAGAAATGAGATTACTGGAGACTGTAATCCAGTCACTTAAATGCATGTAAATGCACCGACTGAGTCGGTCTCAGAGGAACAGTTTTGCCAAAAGAGTATTTTCATTTGTATTTTCAGTTAGATGAGAAGATCAATACCACTCTCACATCTGTGCAGTAAATACATGGATTAGCTTAGCTTTGCATAAACACTGGAAACAAGGGGAAACAGCTAGCCTGGCTCTGTCCAACAGAAGCAAAATCTCATTTAAAAGCTCACTAACATTACTCTCATTATATTACTGTTAAATTCTCAGTTCATTATACATTAGAATAATTAATGACTTGTAATTTAGAGGGGTTTTAAACTCCTGAGGTGCCTGAAGGATCTTGTGAAGCTGCTAATAGGAGGCAGCATAAGCGAAAAAAAGTGGAAAAAGTGAAATAAGTGAAACAGGCTCTTCATCTGCATGTCACTCTGATTTCAAGGACAATTCGGCCCTTGCGGCAGGTATTAGGAATAACTATATACAAATGTTCTGGTTGATGGTGACCTTTGCTGATGTAGGTCATATAGAGGCAGCACTACGAAATGTATATAATTCCTAAAAGAAAAAGACAGCGGATATTATTTCCCCTCTGCTCAACATGTCTCCCACAGGGGCAGATTTTCTCTATGAACCTAAAAACAATCCATGTGTGCACATTTTTTTTTCTCAAACTGGAGTGGAGTGTCACAACTGAATTGCAACTGATTTCCAATTGGAAACTGTTGCTGGAAACTGAAATAGCACAACAAATATTAAGTGGAAATGGAAAAAAATTTGTATTTAATCTCCCGTGTTATAAGAATCCATCCAAGTCAACAATAAAACTCAGTTGAGGGTGAAATAGCACTGAGATTGACAACAACACAGCTCGTACGCAGAGCGTGTGAGGCCAGGAGACATGAAAACATCCAGAGGAACTGACAAAACATTTGTTTGTGCTGCAAACATGACTGCTGACACATTGAACATGTTTGAGCTCATCTAATTGGCGCTCTATAAACAGAGTCTCTCTGCTTTGGCAAGCAGACAGATTAAGATAAGTGCAAGATGTTCCTGAGTCTCCAGGCAGCTTCGGTCAGATATGTAGATTACCAGGCCCTTCAGGACAGATGGACACATGAGGAGAGCAGAGCAGATAACTCACTGGTGCCGGGATCATTATACCTCATATCTCATTACTGCATATTTTGCAGCCCTCTAATTAGAACCTGACTGATGTTGGATTTCTGGGTGTCAAACACTTGTGACAAAGATATGTCAATGGAGGCAGGAAGTTTAACAGTTTAACAATAAACTGCATCACAGAGGAGAGAGGGTCCGTACCCTCTACAGATATAAACAGCTCATTAAAAGATAACAAAAAAACACAATAGTTCCCATTTTCAGGTGACTATACACTCATGAAAACATGCTTATGAATGTTATATTCCATTTCTGCCATATTCTGCTAATAGATCCCCGTAAATCTTACACAATGGACCTTTAAGTCACAGTGAATAAAACGAAAATATATTTATGGCACCATTTAGAAATGCAAACACTGTAGATGCTTTGACTTTAAAGGTTAGGATTAATGCATGGATAGATTTGTTTGTTTTTCTTTAGTGTTTCTACTTACACCTCAGTCTCCAATGTACATGCCCTACTGTACATTGTTAATGTAAGAAATGAAAACATGTCTGTTTATGGTTCTTGTGTAATATGGGTTGTCATAACAAGTAGCATCTACTTCTGTTATAACATTTAATAGCACCTTAAAGCTGCAGTGTCCAAAACCTTACGCCCTGCAAAGAACCTCCCTCCAAGTGACGCGCTAACATGCGCGCACATTTTGCTGGGCTCAAAGCAAAACGTCATGTTGTCAACTGTTGTTATGAACTAGCAAAGTAACATCTATTCTACTCCAACGTCTAACTCAGAGGTAAGAAACAACAGCGAAAGAAACCGCCGAGCCAAGCAGAGAGGAAAGGAGGAACCAAGATAACCCTGATTACCTTTGTTTGTAAAGCATCCCTGTGATTGGCCAGTTATGTGATAGCTAACCCTGATTGGTTGTTTAACTCAGACCAGGTTGAAAAAATAAAATACAAAAGGGTGGCATGCAATTGTCAAAATTAGTTATTTCAACCAAAATTATAATAATTAATATTGCCTACTACAGCTGTAATGCTCTAACATATTTTGGAAATATAACAAATACGTTTTTGGGAGGGAAATATGACAAATTATGCGAAGTCATGGCCGCTATAATAAAATCAGTCAGTGTGATAACATGCACACAAGAAACCAGGTTACTTGGAGAAATCAGGGCATGACTCATGCAGCACCTGGGATGACCTGGTTACTGTAAATCCACATTAATAGAAGATCAGAAATAAGATGATATCACACCCCTGAACTTAGATGTCAACTTATTTTAACTCTATTTTTAAATGCATCATTACATGTAATGATCTCTTCTTCTGATCTTTTGATCTTTACGGATTAGAAATTTAATAAATACATGGCCAAAAAAAATTGTCTTTCTCCAGGAGAAGTCGAGCTCAGGTTTCACTAATCCTCCACCCAAATTACAGCAACCAGGCATCATGGATGTATGATGTGAAAGAAATCAGATTACTGCAGAAAGCTCAGTGTAATCCAGTCACTTAAATGCATGTAAACGCACTGACTGAGTCAGTCTCACAGGAATAGTTTGACATTTTGACACAAGAGAAGATCAATAACACAGTCACATCTGTATCATCTCATCTAATCATCTAAACCTATTTCCCAAAATGCCAAAACTATTCCTTTATTTTATCTTTTCCTTTGTTGTTATGTTTGGAAACCTATCTTTAAAGAACAGAAACTCTCTGAGTCAGATTGTTAAACGGTCTTGTCACAGTTTAACCCAACGTCCCTGAACACCAGACGGTGACAGTGGATAAGCCGCTCAGTTTTAAATGACGAGTCTCTCCCACTGTTAACACCCCTTTACTCGGCAACTTTGAGCTCATTCGCTCTAGATGTAGGTGCATAGTCTCAAGGTTTCAAATGAAGCAGTATAAAAATAGCTTTATTCCTGCAGTTATTACTCAGATGACCAAGCCGTAGCAGCATTGCACAGATGCTATAGAAACAATGTTTGTTTATTTATGTATTTATTCATTTTGGCCTGTATCTTGCATTATTTATTCTAGGGGTTATTTGTCTGAGTTGGCCTCAACAAACAAGAGAGGGAGAAAGAAAGACCAGTGGAAATTTAGAGAGATAGTGAATGAAGTGATGAGCGGCATTCGCGAGAAGAAAGTAGTGAATCTAAGAAGTAAAACGCTATTTTCTGATTGTTTCAGAGGGAAATGGAGGGGAAATGTCCAATCTAACTTCTGAAAAACATAAAGTTGTCACCCCATATAAATTATTTCTGAATAAACTATGTAATTTGAAATATATCTTTAATAAAAGCTGACTCTATTTTTGAAATAATTTACACACAAATACAACACTGTTTAAAGGTTTTGTTTATGTTTCCCCTATCTATCCTGCTCACGTTCCTTTCCTATCCTGGGATGAAAGCACCATAGTGCTGGGCCAGTCAACACATGTAGTCTAAATCTGTGGCAAACACTTCATCACACGTTAGTTAATGATGTTACTGAGTCAGTGACATGTGTGCAGATTGTACCTGTAGATTGAAGTTTTAGTGTCAGTGTAACTAAGGTTTTTACTCTGAAAAAATATACCTCTCTACCCCAGAACACCTGCTTTTGGTTTAACAGTCTGTCCACTTGATAGAGCGCCAAGTACAGTGGGTATTTTAACACGACTAACTCTACGAATTGAGATGACCTACCACTTAATAATGAACCTTGTCAACAACATAAAGTAGTGTAGGAAGTGGAATTAAAACCAATCTGGGCTGCATTTATCCTCCCGTATGTTACAATGAGATCTGCACCTTTGCTGCACAATGTTGGATTTTATACAAATACACCTGAAGCAAACCTTCATCTTGCTGCTGCATCCTCAGTCTGCTCTGCTCTGCCTGTGTGTGTGTGCGTGTGTATGTGTGTCTCTATTTTTTCTTTGAGTGATTCAAATTGTGTTGTGTGTTGAATACACAAGTTGATGGAGCGTCTGACAAAACAAAGCTGCCTTCCTATTATTTTTTTATATTCAATCATCATGCAAAGCTCAGATCCCAGATCTAACAGCAATGTAATATCCAGAATGTAGAAATCTGGCCTTGGTTTAACAATAAAACATACAATAAAAAATACAATATTCACACATACAACAGTACATCGTCTCAGCATACACTATCATTAAAATTATACACAGGTTTAAATCACTGTTGTGCTATGAATCAACAGAGATCCATTTATATGGCAATATGTCAAACAGTCTTGCACCACATGTCTTTGTCTTTGAGAACATATTTCCACGTATAGAAAATAGCAATCACATAACACATGGCTCACCTGTCGGTATCCGACCATTATCATGCGGACAAGGACAATGTTGATGTTGGTTCCCAAAGATTCATCGTGGTAGATTTCATCAACCTGAAAGGAAATGAAGAGCGGCATCTGTCATTGATCTGAAGGATGAAAAGAACACTATCCGTGTTTGATTAAGGTGACTGAGAACATCTCACAATATAAAGCCAGAACACCTATAGTTCAATAACACAATCAGGCACATGGCTCCTAAAGGCACAACATTAACACAAACACACCACAGCCTGCTTTGAGAAAAATGCAGTAAAAATAAATGCAGTTAGCAGAAGCTTTTCAACTGATGATTAGAAAGAGATGCAGCAATGAGAACGGACAATTTATTCATAAGTAGGTTTTGAAAAGGACAGAAAATGCTCATTATGGTTATCAATGTAAATCATCTCTAGCATTAAAAGGAACAAAATAAAGGGTGAAGTTTCTGAGAAATCAGTCGAGTGAGATTACGAAACTTAATATAATGAGGTCACCACTCCAGCTATTAGTAGATGCTTCACATCGAGGATAATCAAAGGCACAAAGAAGAAATAAAGAAAGTAATGTATGGACGGTGGGGGGTATGTCGCTACCACTTTTCTGATTATTGCTCCCACCGGTGTTCATATACTGTATGTGTTCATCAATAACTAATCAAGCATAATTTCAATCGGCTTTACAAAGAGTTAACTCCCTCATGTTCCACGGGATTAAGAATAGAAATTGTTATTATATTATTGTGATTGTCTGAGTGCATTTTGGATAAATCAGACCAGCACAAAGGAGAGAGTTCATGGCTAGCACATGTGTCGCAGGTGTTTTGCCTGTTGTGATCATAACATTATGGTACCAGTATTAAATTAAACACACTGATTGTTGAGTAAGATGAAAGACACAACTGTCCTGGGCTGGCAAACTCACTGCAGACCAGGAATTAACCCATCCTAAGTCCTGATGTAAACACAATCAACTTTCTCCCTTCGTGTACCAAATACCTTGATAACAATATTGCGATAATAGATGGGTACTTTCACAAAATATTAACACAATGAGATTTCTGACAAATAAGCATCCGTAAAGTGGGTATAATAAATAATAAATGGGTAAATGCAAATAATAGAGCAGGTGAACAAAAAATTATATCACGTTACTGTAATGCAGCTTTTAAAACCAGGTAAAGACAACACTTACGCCATATCATGATAAAACGATATTTAAAATCTAAGACGATATCTAGTTTCATATCATTATATCAGTATAATATCAATATATTGCCCAGCCCTAATCAAAACTACACCCTGGAGTATATACCATTGGTGGATACAGCTTTAAGTCTAGTGAATGACCATGCTGGGGAAACAGCACCTTTACTTGCTTACAACAATTAAAAGAAGATAAATGTTGTTTGTGCTGCTGATGGAGTTGTAAAGTTTTCATCATTAATAGTGTAAAGCCAATTAATTCACCTTTCCCTCTAAATTGATATGCTTTATCTAAAATCTACTGAAACAATTGCCAAATATTTGTTTGCTCTGATAGCGATCGGTACAAACATAGACACTGGTATGTTTTTTTTTTTATTTCTGAGGTACAGTGTCTGACCATGGGGGAGTTTGTTTTATTTTCATTTCTTACAGCAAACTTGAGCAATCATGATGAAATATGTTGTTAAGACGCTGGAAACCATCCAATGAAATCAGCGTTGTTATGCAATGGCGAAAAAAATGTCTGACCCAGAAATGTGTCGAGTTCTGTTTGGCTTTATAATAATTCTGTGGTAAGTAGATACTTAACCCAGGGCCGAGCTAGGACCTCATTCAAATCCCACGTCCAACTTCCTCTTGAGTATGTTTTATTTTCATCACATGCTCGCTACATGTTGGCACTCCCCCGGGACCCCATAAAGTCAATCAACTGCTTCGCTCTGCGGTTGATAAATAAAGTTCAGAGGAAAATAAGGGGTGAATATTTCTTTTTCCATAAATCAGTAAGTCATTTAGTCGGGACATGTTGGTTATGAGCTGTAATTAACAACGTGCCAAACAAACTGGGCGACTCTCGATTGGTAAACACGGGGTCATTTAGCCTCACAAAGCGCCCTCACATTTCTCCACGTGACTCCTGAACTTGTTACTGAGAGGAAACATATGTTTTACAACATTTAAAGGCATGTGGGGTGGCACTGCGTGTGACAGAGTCATAAATTCAAATTGATATGTTATGTTGCAAGCTTAGAAACTAATTCATGCAACATCTGTGCATAATTTATCATCATCTTCATCGTTTGTGCAATATTTTATTCTCTTCACCTATTAAAGGACCAGTGTGTAAGATTTACAGGGATTTATTGACAGTTTTATTCACATGTATGTTTTCATTAGTGTATAATCACCTAAACATACAAGGATACAAAGCTATTTATTTATAAGGTTGTGTTACAAGATTTCTATGTAGTTCCCTCTTTGATTGATTGATTGATTGGGGAAAAAAGAAACATTGAGTTTTCATTACCTTAAAATGAGCCATATGTATCTACAGAGGGAGCGGGTCTAATTCAACGGAGTCCGCCATGTTTCTACAGTAGCCCAGAATGGACAAACCAAACACTGGCTCTTGGAAGGGGAGAGCGAGGCAAACTGGTTGCAACCTCACCACTAGATGGCAATAAATCCTTCACACTGGTCCTTTTTTTTTTAAAACGGAGAATGAAAACACTCATATCAGCTCAGCTACTCCTGCAGTTTCATACTGAGTAAAAATTACTATCAAAGGGTCGACTAGAATTGCTAAGGTGAAGGAGCTATGTCAGGTGCCCTTGGTTTAGGAATAAGTTAATTTTAGACAATGGAGTTCACAGATTATATTGTATTAGAATCAACATTAATCATATTCTGCACAGTACCAAGACAACGAAATACGGGTCAGTCGAACAACTTACATTTGAAATATTTATTACAGCAGTAGAACATAGAGTATACAGTTTGTAGTCTAGGCCCCGACCTCAACGCTCCCTGCAGATTATATTTACATTGAGATATTGAGAAGTGATGAGCAAATATCCTAAACCTCCCGCTGGAGCTTGCAGACAGATGCTGGGGTGGTGGTGGGGCTGAAAGAACAGGCAGCAATACTGATGCCACAAGCTGATTATTTTAGTTTTTTCCAAATGAGGATGTCCTAACCTGCTCTGTGCGTCAGCAAACAGGCTGAGTGACTAGTTGCTTGTTTGAAAAAATGCTCACCCTGGTTCTACTTTAGCAAAGTTTTTGTGCACTTGCTTCACCTCCAGTCTATTTTATCTGGACAAAACCAGTGCTGGCATCCTTGAAATTTCCATTGCTTCTCATCAAGGCAGTCAATAGGGAGGATGAGAGACTAATTAATGAGGCTGAGAAGCAGCACCTTTCGTAGCGAAAGACACAGCAGGCTTTTTCTTGTCATCACAAAGGACAGGGTTGGAAAGTAAACAAGAAAACTGTTGGGAGTTACGATTAAGTAAACTGTCCTCAAACTTTATAGAAACAAGACCGGCCTAAGAACATTACGTTATTTTCCAATAAATAACTCAAGACACATAACTTACTTATCTGCAGAGAGAGAAATCACAAGCTGCACCGCTATGATATCACTCGTATATACAGTATATATATATTTCATCCCCTATCAACACTAGTTGTTTGTTTCAAGCAACTGATTTGTGATTTGCACGTCATTAGTTGCAACATTTGAAGCACTTCAGTGGCTTGGATCGGTGTGACATTTCTTTAGTACAAAACATTAACATCTGTGTTAGAAAATAGAATGTTTAGCACATTTGATTTGAACAGAAAGTCACTGGTAAAAGCTTGTGTATTTAAAAACCAAGGGAACGTTTCACCAAAAAATATCCAACTTGAAGTGCAGTCATGTACACTGCTAATACAATCTGCAGCTTAAGTTGTTTCACTTTTGGATTCTGGGTTTGAATTTTGAAAATAACTCAGGAAGACGTGTTTTCCTAAATGACTTACTCGACTTCATGTCCCGTGCATCTGTCCGCCTCTGATCGCGACTTTCTAAACTTCATAGTTTTCAGAGTTGCTGCAAATGAGCTTCCTGTCAGTGTCATTAATGAGTCTGTGTTTTGGTTCGGTCCATGACAGGTCTACATCCAGTCTCTAATTAAGAAACCAACACTTAATTTCGACAAATTATTTTCAATGCTTTGCAAACTGATGAAAAATTAAATTGACTGTGGTTTGTTGATCTGCTGATCATCTCTCAGCCAGTCAATAACGCGCAGCTCTGATCCACCAAAGGTCATCGAATAATTGGTGTTGCTGGCAATCCCAAGAGCCCCGAGGTGAAGTCTGATGTTTTCATTAATGCTACAGCAGAGGCGCTGTACTCAACAGCTGTGATGGACAGAAATAACTTCTGTCCAAAAGCCTTAATCTCCCCAGCTGCTGCTGGTGAAAGCATATGCACAGAAATCCTACAAGTATTGCTTTGCAGACGCCATATGAACTCACGTACACAACCGTTCGGCAGCCACAAAAGCTTGTTTTATTAGAATTAGGAATTGGACCATCGTGGCTTAATGCTGCTGTGGTTCAATCATGATCGAAGGTCACTTAGTCTTTTGTGGACTGGAAAACAAATTCAAAATGGAACGGTATTTTTTGGGGGGGAAAAAAATGGTAACCATAGCATTTTCCCATCATACAACACAACATAAACTAAATGGAAATTTTAATAATTTAATTGTTCTTCTGTTGGGGACAAGACTATTTCAAATACAAACTCTACTCAGTTCAGCGCAGCGCAACCAAAAAAGAATATCTGGACAACATTTTTCTCTTGTTCTTATTTTATAATTTATTACATGTAAGTAGTTGCACATGTAAACAGTTACTCTCCCAAACTGCTAGTATACTATTAGACATTTGTTTGAATTTTTTATTATAATTAGCATATGAATTCTGGCCAGAAACGTGTTTTGCAAAGTCACTGTGACATTGACCTTTGACTTTTAACCACCAAAATCTAATCAGTTCATCCTTGAGTCCAAGTGGTCGTTTGTGCTGAGTTTAAAGGAATTCCCTGAAGGCATTTTTGAAATATTCCACTCAAAACTTTGCACGGGAGGATCCAAAAAGAGCCCTATAAAAGGCTTTTCAATAATTCTGAGGTCCTTCAGCATACAGTCATAAATGTGCATAAATGTTTTCTTTTTTCACTGAAAATAGGGCTGTAATTAATGATTACTTTCATTATCAGTTAAACTGTAGATACTTTTCTTGATTAACTGATTAGTTGTTTGGTTTGCTTTTTTTGTTGTAGTTGTTTTGCTATTTTTGTATTACTCACATGTTTGAAATAAAGCTTTCATTCATTCATTCATTCATTAGAAAATGGTGAAAAATATTAATCACCTTTTCCCAACACCCAAAGTCAATGGGTCAAATGTGTTGTTTTGTCCACAACCTGAAGATATTCAGTTTACTGTCATATAGTAGCCTACTTAAAAAAAAACAGAAAATATTCACATTTGAGAAGCTGGAATCAGAGAATTTGGACATTTTTAAATAAAAATGATTAATCTATTCAAAAAATAGTGGAAGATTTATGTAACTGTCAACAACTAATCAATTAATTGAGAAACGGTTGCAACACTACTGACATTTCGTGAAATCTAAAGCATCCAGCATCTATTTTCAGTTTTAGGATTATTTTTTTTCATGCATGTGAACAGTGATGTTGTCCAGTGCCAAAGCCAGATGCATCCCGTGTCCTCTTTCAGTATCTGCTTTTGTGCAGGCTCATAAAAGACAGAAGGTTCAGATATGCAAACAAAATAACAGAATGCTTCTCTTTGCTAAAACACCAACACGCGTGTGTCACTCAGCTTTCTCTGGGTTAAAATTATGGCCGTGCAGAACAAAAGCTCTGTCACTGAAGAAAGGCTGCGTTGGCTTCAGTCCAAATATGCTCTGGGACGCGGGGTTACACCCAAGGCATTTAAGCAAATATTCCATTCACAGAAGCCTATTCAGGTCAATAAATGCTGCAAAGAACACTCGAGTGACCCCAAGTTCTCCCAGATTTGTTACGAGCTCAAATTCCTAGACTGGTCTACTCTATACTGACCTATATACATGTGTTTATGTTGGAGCCGAAACAGAGGAGCTGCTGAAAAATGAGGACAGCATCAAAAAATA
>JAJHUR010078476.1:0-12301 GCA_027495735.1 Lutjanus campechanus | reverse complement strand
TGTGGCTATTTCCTGGAGGAAGTACCTTCCATTGCAGATCTGGTATGAATTAAACTAATGAAAGAATCTGTGAAAGGAATAGTTTGTTCATTTCTGGTCAGCACTACAAGTTGATAAAACAAATCTTTAACTATTCCAATGCTGTTGAAGCACTAAAGAAAATAAATTGATCAAATGCGAGAGAAATAATTATAGAGCAGATGTAATAATGAACACACAACTAATAATTTCAACTAAAAGCTGTGCTTCATGTGGTTTTTATATGACATTACAATCATCAGCCTAAATTATAAAGTAAAGCATTCCATCTGGCCTTTGAGACCCTGTAGAGTTGCCCTAATTACTCAAATGCTCAAATGAGCTGCCTAATGCAGCTTCACCCAGAATATAAATGCATGAGAAATGATTGCACCATTATGTTGGTGTTAAAAATACCAGCAGCACAATTTAGCGAGAATGAGAAAATGCTAAATCTAATACGAGAAAATATACAAATAGTCTAAAATTATATGAGGAAGAATAAATTACAGAAAGTACGACAAATTTACAAGTAAAAAATTAGTATGCACATATGGGATTGAGCTGAATAATGGCGGCATGCGGTTTGATATGATGCTGAGTTTTCTCCTCAGGAAAAGAGGGAAATTACTCACGTCAAAGTGTAGAACAAATACCACATTATGCTTTCCTCTCCACTGGATGACACAGCTAATACCTCTCCTCTGTAGGTGGAATTAGATGTTAAGTCAAGGTTAAATGACCAAGTGTTTGTGCTGTATTGTGTTTGGACGCTGTGTAATGCACCGTTTCTTCAATGATTATGGATAGTAGGAGAGCAGCAGCAGTGTTTAGGGACTGTTATCTGCAGCCTCTTTTCATTTATGATGGTTTTATAATGCTCTCTCCTTCATGGATCACACTCTCACAGGCACAATACGGCACAATGCTGCATACTTTATTATATTCAACAACAGAGGTTAAACACACAGTACACACTGCTGTCTTTGAAAAAGCCCAAGTAAGCAGCGGTATATTGTCACTTCACAAAGGAAATGGAAAACATCCAAAAATGATGTCTCTCCTGCTTAAAGCTGCATTAGGCACAATTGGGTCTATAAAACAAAAGAATGTCTTCTATCTCAGACAGGAGGTTCACCTTGTTTGACGAGATGTGATTCAGGTGCTGGATAGTTCCTGATGAGGACTTTACCATGTACTCAGGTTCCAAAAGATTTCTTCCTGAAAGGCTGAGGGTTCTACCCAGAGCCATTTGTTTCTGAAGAACCCTTTTTGGAAGAAAGGGTTCTTTGTAAGACTAAGATCACATTATGAACCCTTGAGTTCAGCTCTTTCATCAAGGGTTCCAAGTGGAACCCCCTTCGTGTGTTCCGGAAGAAATCCTAGGAAAATAAGAGGGTTCTAGGTAGAACCCTGTGTGGGTTCTAGATGCAATTCCTGGAATTTAAAAAGGGTTTTTAAAACCCCCTGTGTGAGTGCCAGATAAAACCCTTGGAATATAGAACAGTTCTTGGTAGAACTCCCTGGGTGGGTTCTAGTTGAAATCACTGAAATACAAAAGGCTCTCAGTAGAACCCGCTGTGTGCACTTTTAGAAACATGGATTCCAAAGGGTTCTTCCTGAAGGGTTTAGGTTCTACTCGGAACCATTTGCTGCCAAAGAGCCCTTTTTTCAAGAATAGTTTTTTGTAATACTAACGGTTCCATTTAGAACCCTTTTTGGAAGAAAGAGTTAAACTATTTCAAGGCTTCTTTGTACCATAATATAAAAGGGTTCTCAATAGAACCATCAGGGTGAGTTCTAGAGAAAACCCTTGGAATATCAAAAGGTTCTCGGTTGAATCCCCTGTGTAGGTTCTAGATAAAATCCTTGGAATATAAAAGGGTCCTTAGTAGAACCCTATGTGGGTTCTTGATCAAACCCTTGGTATATAAGAGGGTCCTCAGAGCCCCCTGTGTGGGTTCTAGATGAAATCTTTGAAATATAAAAGGGGTCTTGGTAGAACTCTGGGTGGGTTCTCAATAAAACCCTTGGAATATAAAAGGGTTGTGGGTTGAATTCCCTGGGTGGGGTCTTGTTAGCACCCATAGAAGGTGGGAAGGTTCTAGAAAGAACCCCCAGAGAGCATTATGGGTGGGAAAAAGGTTCTCTGTAGAACCTCTCAAGTTCTACAGAAGTTTATGGGTGAAACCTTCCACAAATGGTTATAACCTTTTATGTTGGGTTATAGGTAGTTCTCTCTGAAAGGGTTCCATGTGAATCCTTTATACAGTAAATGGTTCTGCCAGGATCCAAGAAGGGTTTTCCTATGAGGACAAACACCGAGATGAAGAACGCTTTATAGTTCTAGTTAGCACCTTTATTTCTAAGACTCTGACGTTAGCTTTGCAAAGTCAGCCCATAATTTTCTCCTTGCTGTGTGGTGGTCTGGTTCAAGGTTCAACAGTTGCTGTATTTTGGTTCCTGGAAATGACTGGACAAATGTGCAGCTTATTTGACTTTCAGCAGACTTTGTTCTGCGGTCCGTGGTGACTCCAGCAAATGTGACGTTTTTCAAAAAAATCATCCATGAATCAGGCAGGATTTGAAGCAGAAATAAGAATTCATTCTAACATAAGGCACTTTTCCACACAGCTGCTCTGCTCCGACTTCGACAGAACTATACAGTGCAGTGTTGTCAGCAGCCTTGGCAGCAGACAGAGCAGTCAAAACGTCCTTCTCCCCATCACGTTCTCCAGCTTTTCCTGACGATGATGATGTCTTGTCAAGCTAGATTGGATAAGTAATTCTTCCAGCGTGTTCCACGTCTACCCCAGGGCCTCTGCCAGTTGGGTATGCCTGGAATATCTCCACTTGGAGACGTCTGCGAGGCATCCTGATCAGATCCCTGAATGACCTCAAATGACTCCCTTCACTATAGCAGAAGTCCTATCCCCAGCTTCAGACACCAGTTCATGTCCTCCATTTGTCTCCTTGTTCACAGACGAAGCCTCTAGAGGATCAAAGTTGAGTATCTCAGCATCTACAAAAATCTGAGTGAAAATAAACATTTATATTATTAAGGTTTACATTATAGTATATATCATTTATAACCCGGTTGACAGAGAGCTCATTTCACGGTTTAGGGGAATTCTTGAGACTGCTTAGCCGTGGCAGATCACATTTTGATTGACATCTCCCTCAGGAGTACCAGCACAGAGGCCACCATGTTCTGCTGTGGACGGGGCAGCAGCAAAAACGTATGTAGCCACTTAAGGAAAAGCACAACTAAAAAAAAGTCTTGCGCACGTTATATTTAGAATATTTTCACTGCTTTACTTTGCCGTCAGTGAGCCTTTTTCCAAAAACAGCGGTTGTACCTTGCCGAGCACAGGAGTAGCTACAACTGCTTAATGTTATGTGCTGCAGACCAGAGCAGCAGTAGACCAGCAACTCCTGTGATCTGCAGGGTAAATTTCTGAAAGGAGTCTGGAGCGATATAATAACTGCAGTTCGCTGTTGCTTAGTTGGCTCAGACTTGGGGGAGGCAGATTAAGTAGACCAGGAACAGGAGCATGTATGAAAAGACCAGATCATTGAAAATATGCAATAAGTGCAGGAACACCTCCTCTGTTATGTGCCCTGATGGTCTAAAATTTATTCAGCCAAAATCAAATCGTATTTTAACAGATATAAGAGAAAGCATCAAAAGTCAGATACATTTGTGATGCCTTTTATATATGTGCTTAAGCTAAAAGTGATCAAATCCCACTGCACTGTTGAACCAGCAACTAATATTCGAATAACATAAGAAACAGTGAGACGTAGTCAGAGCCGGCTGGGTGACATTCATCAGAAACACAGTGAAAGCACTGAAAAATTCTTCCCTCTCTCTGTTGTCACTGTATCCATCACTGAAAGGCACCTAATTCTGTCATGACTACAGAGTGTTTGGGGACGTCCATTAGTAAATATGTGATGCACACAGCAAGAAGTGCACCCGTGCTGGTTTGACAAGCTCATAAATAGGTTGTTTAATGCAGTCTGATTTGTACCGTAAAACTCTAAACATATACGGTATTCACTTAAAAAATAGAAGAAATAATTAAAAAAGCCTTTCTGCGTGGCCACAAAGGGTAAGCGATATTGTTTAACTGACCCTTTTTATGGTTCAGATTTGTGAGAATTTATTGGCAGAATGTGGTAGAAATGGAATGGGATGTTCATAAATATGTATTCATTAGCTTATAATTACCCCAAAATAAGAATTATTGTGTTCTTGTTACTTTAGAGGCGAGTATATCTACGGGGGTCCTTTTCCATGGAGTCTGCCATGCTGCACCGCGGTGTTTCTACAGCAGCTCAGAATGGACAAACTAAATGCCATTTTTCATGAGTTTTGTGGCCATTTTACGTCTGAATTCCACCAAGTATAGCTGCGTTGCATTACGGCCACGCCACTGCAGCTGGTGCTGATCACTGCCATTCATCATAACGCTTATGATTCCACCAGCAGCGCCCAGAAGCAGTTCTCTCCCTCCACTTGAAAAATGCGTCATGTCTGTTTTTTTACGGTTGCTGCGTCAATTAGCACAGAGCAGACACAGCAGACACAGAAAAAGTAGGAAGAATATGGTCAATTTTCAAAATAAAAGACCGTAACCATTTAACTACCTAGTCTCCTTCATGGAAGAAGCACAAAAAGCGATGTAAGAGAACCAGATCAACAAAATCTGAGCAAGTAAACATAATCAGATGGGCAAAACGCTTTGCTGCCGCTTCTGAAACTCTTCTGGTGAGGGCGTGCAGCTGTGTGGAAAATGGATCAGAACTGTTGCGCAGATGTGCCGTGCCGAGTTGAATCAACTACTTGTCCTCCACCAGCCTTTCACAAGCTTAAGAACGTCTCAGCCCAATTTGGAACCTGGAGAATCTTCCGCTGCGCGGCCAAACTTTTATTCACAAATCTGACTGACACATAAAATTAATTGAACCAACGAGGAGCTGGAAGATAAATTTCTGTGTTGATGTGACAGGTCACGAAATACATTATAAAACTTGTTAAACTAGATCAGATAAATGAATTACACGTTATTGAAATGGTTTTTCGGTTTATTAGTTCTGATTACTTTTTTAAAAAAAATAATCATAAAAATTAGGGAAATTTGAAACTTGCAAAATTAAAACAATGTTTTATTTATAATTAATGACCTCTCATGGCCTGTCCTGTAATATTATCACAGCCCACCACTGGGCTGCAGACCACACTTTGGGAATCACTGCCCTACACGCTTGTGAGGGGAGGGAGAGACGGCACATTTACAATTTGCAAGCTCACTGCAAGGTGCCACTAAAACCTACACACTGGTCCTTTAATTGTACAGGCTGCGTGAAACACATTTCATGCTGACTTATGACAGAAATGGAGCACCTCTGTGGCTGAGGGGCGTCTAACATGAACCACAGCGTCCCAGGTTTAAGTCCAGCTGGAGGACTTTGCTGCATGTCGTTCCCTAACCCTCTCTTACCACATTTCCTGTCATCTTCACACTGCCAGCTCTCGAATCAGGGCACAGAATGCTCTCAAAAGTAACTACAGACAGAAATGTAATATCCCAATTAATTTCATGTTTAATTATCATTCCCTTTGCACAAGAAAATTAGATTGATTAAACACTCATTTATACTGTACTTGAGCCAAATTGAAGTTGTAGGAAAGACTTCTCCATATTTTTACGATGATATTATTTCTGCACAATGAAATCTTTCAGACCTTGAACACATCCCTTGCTGGCACATTTGGCTGCTAATGTTAAAGGGATAGTTTGCCCAAAAATGAAAATTCAGTCATTGTCTACTCACCCTCATGCCAATTGAAGGTCGGGTTTAGTTTTTTTAAGTCCCCAAAACACTGCTGGAGTTTCACAGGAAAATGAAGCTGCAGAATCTCCCAGACAATTTAAGTGAACGGCCGAATATACACACCCAGTGCAGATATTGTGCATGTGAATGTGGATGAAGGGAGGGGGGGTCCAGGTGATGGAGGCCGAGGGGAGTGGGGCCGATGGCAGGAAAGCAAGCAAGGTTTGTTGGGGAAGGGTATGGCTGGCAGTGAGCATGGCAGAGAGGAGAACAGGAGGTTGGCAGGCAGCGCTCCTATGGCAGAGTGAAAACGGGGTATGTAAAAAAAAAAAAAAACTCACAAAAGCTAAAAGTTTGCTTGAATACACAATTCAAGATGGCCCGAGGCTTAACTGTACCACACTGACTGATACAACGATCTGGCGAGGAGCAGAGGGGAGAGCCGGTGTTTTATTCTGCGGGGTTGATCACTGGATGGTTGTCAGGTGTGCAGCAGGGAGCAGGTGAGTTGAATGGATGGTAATCAGTAACCCCAGAGAGTGAGGGAGGAGGGACAGACGGGGGGAGGGGCAACGGAACAAACTCCTGACACTGCCATGGTGGTGAAAAACCCCATCTTCAATCGGCATAAGGGTGACTGAACTATCCCTTTAAGAGTTGCAAAGTAGAGCCATTATCTTTTCTGGAGTTAGAAGAAAAACTTTGACATGCAGTATTTTGTCCATAATTAGCACGGACTTGCCTCCACAACAAGGGAGGTTTTATTTATTTTACCTTTATTTAAACCAGTATGTCCCATTGAGACAGAAAATCTGTTTCGCCAGAGAGACCTGGCCAAGGTAGCAGCCAATAACAACACATTAACATGCAACAAATACACCATATTAAACAAAGATCCACAATAAAACAACAGTTGCTATAAAACATAGTGGCCTCCAAGGAAAAACAAGCACGTCTCCATCACCAGATTCTTTATGATGCTCTTAAATTTATCAATGGATGCGAGTGTGTCTAATTTAAGATCTCTTTGTAGATTGTTCCAGGCCCATGGTGCACACTTTTCCCTAGATCAGTTCAAACCAAGGCTACTTTAAAATGTAACCACTTTGGAACTACAGGAGCCAAGACAGAGGAGGGTACAGAGGTAGGCTGGATGTTTGCCCAATATCGCTTTATAGATGAAAGTATACCAGTGCTGTTTTCTGCAAGTTGCAAATGACGTCCAACCCACCGAATCTTAAAGAATGCAGTGATGAGTAAAAGACGTTGCAACTGTAATGAAATGTTAAGATGCATCTTAAAATGAATCGAGGCTATGTAAGATAGAGGAGTCTGTGTGTTTGATCAGTCACAGTCAGAACATTTAAAACATGCTGAAAACATAACTTAAACATTAAACAGGAGTAATTTGACATCATGTCAGTGGGATGCTGGTGCTGTGAATCAGATATCTTGACACAGAATATGCTGTAAACATCTGCAAGTGTTGGTCTGAAACATACCCCCATCACACACACACACACACACACACACAGATCAGCACATTTACATTGGAAATTAAACAAACAACTGTCTTATTTGCCTTTTTCTTTTCTTTTTTTTTGCCAAGTGGATTTGGAACAGAGAAAGTATGCCATCACCCACAATGAAGACCTTACGGCTTTCCACTATTTGCCGGAGAGAAATTGTGGTGTCAGTGGCAGGAAATCTGCTCCAATACAAAGGATGATTGTGGTGGTGGCAAAAGGTGATTGAAAAAATTTGGGGAGCAAAAACAAACAGAACCCCTTGACGCTTCCAAAGGATTACAGAGATGTTGGAGGGGTCACAGTCACAAAGCCTTAAAAAATGGAATGTGAGGAGAAAGTCAGAACCTTATTCTATGAGAGAAAAAAAAAAAAAAGCCGGAGGGAAAAATAAAAAAAGAATATTTCTCTTACTTTTTTTTCCCCCCTCAGTGCCGGGCTGCATGTCTCAGTCTGTCTGAGGCCACTGCAGTTTTTCGCCTCGTTGACTCGTTAATGATGTGGTAAAGACACGTATGAAACCAGTTAGATGAACTCTCTGAGGCAGAAACACGCCATCATCTGCAGCAAAGAAACATTAGTATCATGTTTTTGCATGTTATGTGGCTGCATAAGGGAGCTGATGTTAATCTTTTTTGCCGCATGATTTCAAACATTTTTTTCTCTCTCGTCTGTTAAAACACAGCTGGGATTGATCGTCTCCTCCCACAACGCTGACAAAAGGAGACAAACGGGGACGGAGAGCTTGAATAGAAGGGTCTCCTGCAATGACATGTACACAGTCATCTTGCATTTGTATCAAAATTATGACATACGTTGTGGTGACAGTTGTCATTGCTTCATTTTCTCACTTCACACAGAGGTTTGTTTACTGTAGGTTTGTGTGTCTGGATTAATTGATTAGTTGTTTTGTTCATAATCTCAAAGCAAGAAGCGATGTCCTCCAATGTCATGTTTTGTCCACAATCCAATGATATTCAGCTTACTGTCTGAGAGAACTAAAGAAACTAGAAAATATTCACATCTGAGAGGCAGAAATCTGAGACTTTGGACATTTTTTTCCCTGCAGAATGACTCAAAATGATTAATTGATGATCAGAAAATTTGGCAGTGAATTGAATAGTTGATAATAATCAATTCATTCTTGCAGTTCTAGTCTATATCTGGCACACAAAGTCTTTGGTAAAAGTAGTTGACATTTAGAAGGCACTTAATCATTGCCTCTAACTACTGTGTTGAGCCACTTCGAAAATGCACTGATTTCACTGGGTTTCTGTGCATTGTGCATTAAAAAAAAGAGGGTTCGATATGTTTCAATAGAGCTGGTTTGTACAAAGTGTCCTCTGAACTTATAATAACATAAAGGGGTGAGGCGCATACCTTTGGAAAATCTTTTCTCAAAGGAATTTATAGTGTTGCACTTGCGTGTACACACAGTGATGGAGGTAGTTGTGTGAATAACAAGCTAGAATTATTGCCTTGAGGTTGTTTGCCTCTGGCAACCAGTCATGTCTGTACAGATTCAGAAAAGCAAGTCAAGACTTTTAAGACATCTTAAGATAATGATAAGTAACAATAAATGTGTGTTCTGAGTTTGTCACGCCACAGAAACATGTTATTTACCAGAGTCAAGTTGAATGATTACAAAAATAGCGAAGTATATAAAATTTGGTCTCAAAATCATAAAAAATGAGCAGTTCTGAATATAACCTGAAACATGGACGCTCAGTCTAGCAGGTTTATTGGACATGTCCAGACATGTTTGAGCCACCAGAGCCAGAGGACGGTGACAAGATGGTATTTTTTTAATCTTCTGTGTCGGGTTGTTGGAACTGAAGTGAGCTGAAGTGAACTGCTGGGCTGATCTGAACTGAGAGAGACGCTGAGGTATGTTCGTAACTGTCCGTTAGGGAGGGTAAAGGGAGGCGGTGTCATTTGTGTGTCAGTTCATGGGGATTGTGTAGTATTGGTGGACCATGGCTCTGGCATGTCACCGAGCCATGTTTCAAATCCAGCCAAAAAATCCTAAACACAGAAATTGAGAACAACAGTTGAACAGTTTTACTCCAGGATTCAGTACTACATAGTTCTCAATCTTTTCATGTTTTCAGCAACTATGTTCTAACATGTATAATGTGCTTAGAAGAAAGGCCCATTATGACTTTTATCACTATTTTGGCATGTATGATTCCAGTGGATAATTTGGTATGGTATGAAAATCGATACCAATGTTGTAGTCAAGACCACCTAAATCAAGACCAAGTCGTGACCAAGACCAGAGTACATCGAACACCAGCACTTTGCAGGGTCGAGGTCAGTCTCTCTCAGTGCGGTACTGTAGCATGTAGCATGTCGGAGCTGACATTAGCTAACGCTGATATAACATGACTTCATACATTAGCTACATAGCTTTATGTGGCCTGTCTCGCTATTTATCGTAAGCAAAAGCATAACTTCTGCTTCTTTCGAAGTGCTAATAAAGGTTTGAAGTGGTCCTAGTGGCCTCAGTGAATTTTGCAGTGAGTTTGTGAGTTTTCTTTTGGAAGCTGTTTTTTTTTATTTTTATTTTTTTACATATGAATCCTTTGTTAAAGAAGATTTGGCTGACATCTGCCAGACAGCCCCAGCAACTCGTCTCCCACATTCATGTTCTTTGGAATGCATGTAAAGGGGGGCAGGGAGGGGTGACAGCTGTTAACGATGCCAAAAATTTCAAAAAATGAAAGAGAAATGAGTCGTTTTATTGGTTACATTTGAAGCAGGAAGTTTTTCCATACAGCCACAGTAATGATGTTCACAAATAAATCCGACAATGCACAGGCAATTTAGTGATATCCTGAGTCCTCTTTGTCTGAGACTGTGTGAAAATGCAGTCAATACCAAGATGAAACTAAGACCTTCAAAAAGTGGTCTTGAGTCCAAGCTGTATCTCAAGTACTGGAACACTAATCAATACCGCTCTTATTTCAGGGTTACGCAGCTGTAACTACTTCTGGCCCAGGTGCAGTAACTCAGTGAGTCTTGTCACCACCATGAGGCTGCCAGAAAACCAGTGGTGACACCAGGAAGTTACTGCACCCTGACAAAAAAAGCAGTCTGACACATAACCTTCTGTAAAACTCCAACATGTATTTTTTTACACTAGTGTTTTTGTGCATATTTAACAACAATATATAATGTGTTAATAATCTCTGAGCTTTAGAGGTGCAGTGGGTAGATGGACTGAGCCAGGCTGTTTCTCACGGATTCCAGTCTTTATGCTAAGCTACACTAACTGGCTAGTGGTAGCTTCATATTTACCATATAGACAGACAGAAACAAATAAGCATATATCCCAACATTTCCAGCCATTTCTTTAAGTACAGTAACAGTTGTAGTGGCTGTAGTTGTAATCATGGCAGTATAGGTAAGTACCAGTAGAAGTGTCATTGTTGCAATAGTATTATCCAGTGAGTCCCACCAGGCAACAGATGGTGAAGCACCTCCTGCAATGCCAACACAGCTGTCAGACGCAGCCAGCAGAGATTTGCAAAGTTCCACCAACGTTAACATGACCCCCACATACGCTGTCCCGAGCGGAAACAAGATTTCAAACTGAAGCAGTTGTTCATCACTTGCGGCCCCTAGTGGCCGGTTAAGAAGAGTGAGAAGTCAGAGATACAGTCACTGCGTTGCAGTTGTATGCCTCCACCGAGTCACGTCAAATTGCAGTTGACATCCTTGTCTGTCCGGACTCATATGTTGTACGTAATGAAGACTTTGAAGAAACTGTATAAAATGTATTAAGTGTAAAATGGAGGTTGGACATATATGATTCCAGTGAATAATTTCCAGTGTGAATCACGCCATCTTCACTTAGAGACAAATTTTTACAGAAGAGTACACTGATAGAGTTGATCTTATTCTGTGAGATATTTGTGTATGTCAATTAATCCTTGAGTCCAAGTGGACACTTACACCAAGTTTGAAGAAATTCCCTCGAGGCATTCTTGAGATATTGTGTTCACAAGAATTTGATGATGTAAACACAATGTGTCTGGCCATAAAGACAAAAAGGCATAAAAGTCACAAAAGTTTTTTTTTTTAAAAATTGCTGATCAGTCCAGTTGTTTTTGAGATTAGCTGTGGATAAGCTGTAGGTCGAGTGATCATGCACACACAGAAGTAATCGTGATCCCCTCCCTTCTTAAGCCTGGCGGGCATAACAACAATACAGCAGCAGTATCGGGACCACGAGCAGTAATAACTCTATCAGTCTAATTATAATTTCAGGATACAGATCAACCTGAACTAACTAAACTTTAATCAAATCACACCGTCATCTGTCATGCTATGTTATAACAGTACAGATTTTTTTACCAGATATAAAACAAACTGGATCAAACCCCAACAAACTTATGTGGCAGTATTTATCATTTTACTTGACCTCATATTTAACTTGCGTTGACTTTATTTAACCTTGTTTAACAATTGAGTAAGTCTGTTGAGATTAAAGATGTTTTTCCAGGGAGACCTGATCGAGCGAGAAAGCAGCGTCATGACTGGCATACAGATGCAGAGACGGGAAAGGGCCATTAGCAGGAGTCCATTTGTATAGAAAATGTCAAGGCGCATACACATCCACTTTACTTTCACTGCACACGGCCATCTGTAGACATTATACGTATATTGTGCCTCTTCAGTTTAATTTATTGAAACTGAAATAGCTTAAAATAGTGCAAAAGATGAAAAAGGCCCTTAAACCTAAATATGGGTAGAATATATAAGTTAGTGTCTTATTTTCTGTACTAACAGCTCCACAAAGAGTTAAGAATTTAATATTATGTGTCAGTATGTATGTGGATGCAACTTTAACGCAATTTCTGGCCCTGGTGATGTGCCTGACCTTGTCTGTGTGCTATTTTGTTTTTTTTTTT